>JAPQNM010000046.1:2375346-2420346 GCA_029783475.1 Metacarcinus magister
AGTGTACTTAACACATCTGTGATGGTTTCAGGCGGTGCTCACCATTATTTACCTCGCAAAGCGTCTTGAAAGTTATGTTGTGTTATGTTATATTATGTTATATTATGTTAGGTTGGTTCTGTTGTGTTAGGTTAAGGTTAATGTTGTGTTAGGTAAAGGTTGGGTTCAGTTATATAAGCTTTTTATATTTTATTACCCAAAAGTTAGGCATTTCACCCTAGATTTTTCCCGCATTGCCACACATGTCCTATATTTGCTTATAATGGTGAGCACCGCCTGAAACCTTCACAGATGTGTTGAGTACACTATGTATAGTATGTACGACTTTATAGGTGGTGGAGGTGGTGATGGTGGTGGAGGAAGTGGAAAAGAGAGCCTGAAGAAAAGTAAATGTCCCTCCATAAGGGTCAGGTTAGCAAGGCAATCTTAGGGCACATCACCCTTATGGTCCAAACACTTGGAGTTAGTAAGATTTCCTCAGGTTGGATTTGGTGACATTATTGAAATTTCTTCAGGTTGGATTTGGTGATTGAGATGAAATTTTGCTACCCTCATATTTTGACCACCTAGGTTTTGTAGGTATCGATAATAGTATATAAAAATCTAAAACATGCACGAAAACCAGCAATCCACTGGACAGCCTATGAAGCTGCCAAGCATGAAAACTAAGAAGAATAAATGCTTGGGCTGTTTCTCCTTCCTTCTGAAGCCGCTGCTGCGACTGTTTAGGAGGAAACGAAAAGTGATGAAGGAAGTTGTGAAGGGAGAAGATGTACACACACATCATGAAGAGTGTGAAAAAGACAATGAAGCAATTACTGATGAAACAATTATTATTAGTGTTGAAGACCTGCGCCGAGAGGACGCCTCATGCCCCGAGGACACCTTCCCAAGTGACATTCAGGTTGATGAACGTCAACTGCAGGAAGGGAACCAACAAATCACGCAAGACTCTCAACAAGTGACAGAGTGTGTACCTGCACAATGTGAAAATCCTGAGACTGTCACAAAAACTTGGGTTGAACAGGTGGAAGAGGTGTACCCTGACTCAGATGACAACCTCAACCATTTCCCTGATACTTTTGTTGGAAAATGTACTGATGAGGTGCAGTGCTTGGGGAATGAAGATAACAGCAAACAAGCCTCTCCCACACCACCTCCTAAGGAAGCTTGTGCTTGTGAAGAAACTCAACCCATAGTTACCAAGACGTGTCATCATACCGTCCCCGTGAACACATCAAGGATCCGTGAAGACCACTTGGTCATTGAAAGTGTTTACATTGAACCAAAGTACCACTTTCAGGCCATTGGTACAAATCAATGTGTCTTGAGTGCACTTGAAAAGATATACAAGGTTAAGGTTGTATTTAATCACGTGAACAACAAAATGATGATACACGGTGTCCGCAAAAACGTGAAGCTTTGTAAAGCAGACGTTGATTTGAATATGTCTGTGAGGCGATGGTGGGACCAAGAACACACCGAAGCCACGCTTCTTCCTCACACTTCCACACAACACCAGAAGGAGAGTACCAACCACGATGCAGCTTCTCAAGATTACTATCGGTACTACGAGAGTACCAACGATGATGCAGCTTCCCAAGATTACTATCAGTACGAGAACAGCAATCAGTACGAAGCTGCAGGCGATTACTATAAGTACTACGAGAGTACCGATCACTACGCAGCTTCATGCAAATACTACGAGAGCAGCAATCAGTATGAAGCTGCACGCGATTACTACTATCAGTACTATGAGAATACTGATCACTACGCAGCTTCACGCGAAAACTACGAGAGCAGCAATCAGTACGAAGCTGCATGCGATTACTATCAGTACCACAAGAGTACCAATCAGAACGAAGCTGCACACGATTACTATCACTACTACGACTGCAGCAATGACTACTCAGATGCCCAAGATTACTATCTCTACTGCAACAACACCAATTACGACTAAGATGCCCATGCACACTAATGATGGTGTAAGGCAGGAACGGCGGCATGACATGGAGGTGCCATACATTCAAAGTTATGGTTGTGTTTAATGATGTTAACACTAAAATGATCCTACGCGGTCCTCACCAACAAGTGAAGCATTGTAAGGCAGACGTTGAACACAAAATGTCCTTGATCATGTCCCAGAAGGAGGAGTGAGATCTGACCCAACACACACTCACACACAAACAAAAACAAAAAGGAACACCAACATCATTATTGATGTGCCATAATTATTAAAAAACCCTAAAAAAATGTAAATCTTTTTAAGTTTATAATTACATTTATATTGTTTCTATATCTTGTGTTTCTAGGCTTTATTATTGTGTGCATATATGTTATTGATTTATGAATAAAAAATAAAAAGTGAAATGATTTTTTTTTATACTTTATATCAGTTTTTATTCATTGATAAACAAAATTAAGGAAATAATAAATGAATGAACAAAATAAAAAGTGCAGGACAGCAGGACACAGCAGGCAGCAGTGTGCAAGGGTGACTGGTGGACTGTTTGGATTTATTTGTAAATTGTTTGTAAGTACAGTGTGTTGAATAGAACACACACACACACACACACACACACACACACACACACACACACACACACACACACACACACACACACACACACACACAACACATGCTTTATTAGAACTGTCTATTACATTTTATAGTTGCATTTTATGGTATATATTTAATGTATCGTTGTTGATATGTTTTGTCTGTTTGTTTTGATATGACAACTTACAGACAAGTGGTACACAAGCATACTAATTAATTTTGCACAAACAGTGACTCGCAACAACAGCAAATAGTTGAGTTTGTCTTTTTGAAATTATGTTGAAAATAGTCACACTCAGGGATACACTCAAAAGAAGAGGATAATATATACCCCATTCCATTGATTGCAGCTTTTTTTAACTACCTACATCTCATCTATAAAAATACATAATAATAATAATTTCCTTTCTTCCCTTTCAGAATGTCTATCTCCTCCTTACACACCCTTTCCCTCCTGACGCGAGGCATTGCTACCTCCGCTCAGTGCCACATTAACTGTCACCGAGGGAGCATAGCGCGCATTGGCCGCCTCACCTACAGCCGCACCTACCCAGTACTATTAGTGAAGAGTGACGGGTCCACCATCACTATTAGATACCATGAACCACGCAAAATTATAAGGGTAAGTAACAAGAAAGAATGATAGTTTATGTAGATTTTTGGTTCTATTGCAGCTTAAGCCAATGTACAACTTACAAATGTTTAGATATCATTAGTATGGTAATTTTTTTTACTATATACATACCCCAGGGCAAATTAATATTAACGATATAAAAACATGAAAACAATGTAAGATTATAAGGGTAAATATATATAAAGGATAATTGTTTGTATAGATTTGTATTTTTTGTGCTATTGGAGAACTGGCCAAGAGCAATATAATGATGTAAAAAAGCCTACTTGTGATCGCTGCTTATATTCCTGATAGCATTATTTATAGTGTATATACTTTTCATGAAGACCTTAAATACTAGATCATCTATGTGAGATAAACATTTAACATCATGCATTTTGAGACTTCTTGCTGTAAAATAATTGTGTTGAATTTTGTAAGTGTGTTTGAATTCAGTTAATTAAAGAAAAGTATCATGAGAGTATATCTATCAGTATTTAGATACAACAAACCTACAATCATGAATATGCAGTGACCCTTAATAGGTTTTACAAGTTAATGCCAAAATGATATAAGTCTAAATGTGCAGAAATCATATAGTTTATTTGTATGTTGAGTGTAATTTTCTGTAATAACCATTGATTATACTTTACAGCTGCCACTGGACCTAACGACCCTTACCGAGGCTGAACGCAAGAAACGTCTCGATGGCAGGAAACCAAGAGTGAAGGTACGTTATCAGAAAGAATTATTTTGATTAATGTATTGCAATTACTGATGAATTGTTTTTTTTTTATAATATGCAAGTTATACTAAGTAAGCTTCATATTTCTATTGTACTAACTGAAATAATTTGATCCTCAGGTGGTGATTGAAGATGATATTGACGATGACTTCAAGGTTACCAGCTATGAACACTTGTGGAAGAAATAACAAAGCATATAGTTTTAAGTGAGTAAGAAACATGTTATTTGTGTATGAGTGTATTTAATAATCTGTAAACTATTGTATATATATCAATCCAATAAAATGAAATTGTTATAAGCAATAATTATCCATTGTTGATGATCGTCTCACAACATGATATAACTATTAAGACGATATAACTCCTTCCTGCTTTTATAATTCCAGTTGCTATGTTTTTTGATACACAGGATATATTAAGGTTGGACATTCCTCGATCTATTGTTCAGGAAATAGTTACAAAGTCCTTTAGTGGCTGGATCCTCTAACTTAAAATATATCATAATTTTATGTTTTGGGTAGAAATTGAGCTGAGTATCTGGAATTATTGTCATTGCTCAACTTATGACCTAAAGGTTGCGAGTTCGATCTTGGCTCACGGCAGCTTCTTGGTAGGAGGGGCAGCGCTCTCTCGTTAGCCCTAGCAGAACTATGTGGTCTTTAGATGCCTAGTTCGGGGGATTATTTAATCACCTTTTTTTGCTTAATTGAATATCAATTAATCATTGGGGGCATACACCGAGGGGCACGTTGCCTCGCCAACCCTCTGATTCCAGTGATCAACCCGCGTAAGTCACCATGCAAACATCCTTCCCATACCAAGTAATTCCCAACAGGAAGCATCAACTTGCCCCAGCCACAAACTTTGTGGGTTATCCCTTTCAGAAACAACCCGAGAAGCAGGATCAGCTTCTGGGTAACGTGCCACATGCTCATATAACCGAAGTTGACGTTGGCGGACTATGCTGGTAATAGGCCTTGATTCAGTCTCATGGAGCAGTCACTGATTTGACACAAAGTCATTCCAGCATTATACTACATAAGTCTTTATTACTAAAGACATCAATTTGCCTCTTCAGATCGGTGTTCAGTGTCCATGTCTCACAGCCATACAGTAAGACAGGTATCACCAGCGACTTGAAGATTCAAATCTTTATCCGTCTGCACAGGTACCGACAACGCCAGATACTCGTGCTGAGTGAGTCCATAACACCATGGGCCAGGCCAATCCACAGTAAGACTTCTTGATGTGACCCACCATTGTTATGGACCACACTACCAAAGTATGTGAAGTTATCCAAGATATCAATGTCCTTGACATAACCAATTCTTCAGATGCTTTTGAAATTACAAGATCTAACATAGTTCTATAAATGGAGTTAAAAATGGCAGATGGAATTCAATGCAAGAAAATACCATGCTTGGAAAGAGTGGAAAGAAGCCTGACTGAAACTGAAAATGAAGGAGTAGGAGGTGACAGGAATCTGATAAGGAAAGAGTTTAAGTAGGATTAATTTTCAGTAATACACCATCACTATAAAACCATTTTGATTATATAAAGTAAGGAACATGTATAACCTCCAGCAAACATGAGAGTAGTCTTTACATACATCAATTAGGAAATGGTAAAGAAGATAAGTACATAATTCATAAGGTTTTGTGTGTGTGTAGTGTTAGATTTTTGTATATGCATTGGCCCTGCTTTCGCGTTTCACTGACAGACCAGCAGACCCCTACCACCATCCTGCATTCCTGTCTGAACCTTCCTTTCAGTCATCCTTGTACCTAGACGCTCGTGTGCACGCTGCCATTGCCATTAGTAGCCAGCAAGAACATGCGCGTCAGTAAGAATGTGCGCTTTATTGCTGGCTTGGGTGTTTGCGCCCCATTGTTTAGGCGTGCAACGTGTCGTGTGAAAGGTCCCATTGAACTCCATTGAATGTTAAAATGCCGCACACATGAACGCACGTATGGGAACGCTCATGTAAAAGAGGCCTAAGACACACTTGAATATGCAGTAACACTTCAAGAAAATAGTGTTGGGAAGATTGATTAGGTAGAGAGAGTAACCACAAGATAGGTGCTTAGTATGATAGATTGTAGCTATGAAGGAAGACTTGATAAACTACAATTTTCACTATTACATGAAAAAAAGAAAAAGAGGTGATATTATTATGCTATATAAATGTGTCGAAAATTAGGAAAGAAAAGGATATTGATGAGTATATAGTATCTAGACAGTCATCTTAAAGGAAATACAGCAAAACAAAATAGATAAATAAGTATAGATTAAAGACATGTAAGGAAATTCAGCTTTTTAAGACAAGTCTATTGAAATTCATTACTTGAAGTCGTGTGTGCCAAAAAAGATATTAATTTATGGTCAAGTAAATGATAATATGTAGAAATTGAACTAAAATCTATAACTACATCCACATTGTGAGGTAAAAATGCAAACAAAACCATAATCAAGTAAATGCTACCCCGTTATGAAGCTCACAATCTCTATTAAGATCAAAACTTTACTGCGTTTTCAGCTGATAATAACAACAATACGTAGTAAGTGCTCGGAGAAAAGCATTGCTGTGTAACGTGTTTTGAAGTCATTTATAGTCCTGTCAGCCTCCAGACGGTCACATTCGCTCCTTATTTAATGATATAAGGCCGCGGCATCACCACCACCTGGAAAATAGAAGCAAAATAACGGTGTTGTTGTGGTATGTTGGTTAAAACTTTTACGTTGAATCTGTAACTCACTTTGTCTTAGTAGTTAATTATTATGTGGGAAATTCTGGATATTAGGTCCATGTCACGTACAAACACGAAACTCACATATCATGTTACTTACTTACTTGGTTACTTTGGTGAATTTTGCCTGTTAACGGCACAGCTGAAGTGGGCTTCCACTGGCTCCAGGTCCCTCCTCAACCCCTATTCCTGGACTTGGGGTGATGGTTGTTAGGGTGTTGTGATGGGAGTTAGGGTATCCTGGTGTTGGAGGTTCATCTGGTATCCCACTGAGCCACTTGTCCAGTCTCCCCTTGAAACACTCCACTGTGATGTTTGTCAAGTTACGGAGTTCTTTTGGGACACAGTTGAACAAGCGGGTACCATTGTGGGTGAACGTGTTATGCACCAGGGTTCACAGTCTTGCAAGACTCTGTAATCGTGCCGTAAACGTAAAAAAAATGAGGTTCCCGCTTCTAGTGTGGCCGTAATAGCACTCGAGAGTATGGCGAAATTCAACAGTTTTTAATTCCAGCGAGCTCTGCACCAGTCAAAAGTAAACATTGAAATGATTTTCTATTGTTTATGACTGGAATTTGTGGGTAGCGGCATATAAGGATTTCATGATATCTATAGAACTGAACCCCACCCCCCCCCGGCTAGATTAGATTAGGTTAGGTTAGGTTAATGTCCTACCGGGGGGGGGTCCAGGAGGGGCTGCGGCCCCCCGGCTAGATTAGGTTAGGTTATGCTAGGTTAGGTTAGGGAAATTCGAAATTTTCAGGGAAATTTTCTAAATTTTTGATGGCCCACCCCCCCAAACCTCCGATTCCCCACGGGCCCTCAAGCTTGTTTGAAGGGATAGGGGGGGTTGGTGGGGAATCGGGGAGGCGGACTTAATATCCAGAAATACCATTATGTGTTGAATGTGGATGTTTTTTGTGGTTATATTATTAAATCAAGGTTCAAAGTCTTGGTCCTTCTGCAAGGTGGTCATTTTTATTGATATTAAGTATCATATATCACACGGTGTCACCAATAATATTAGGGTCTGAATGCCTTGAACTGCAAATGTATCTTTGAGCAGCCACCATGGGATGGAAGGAGCCTCTAAGGGTGTAACTTTATAAATCATGTACAGGTCTACCATCCATTAACGTGTACCTATCTAAATGTCTCTCTCTCTCTCTCTCTCTCTCTCTCTCTCTCTCTCTCTCTCTCTCTCTCTCTCTCTCTCTCTCTCTCTCTCTCTCTCTCTCTCTCTTGTGTTATGGCAGCCTTTCCCTTAACTTGCTAACCTAAGTATGGAGGTGTAAGCGTTTATTTCCTGAAATGAAACCAACTATATTTTATTCCTGGACTTTCATTCTGTATATTACATAGACAATCAATGCCATGATATATAATGAGTCCTTAATTCAGATACATAACTTCACTTTTTTTTTTATTATTTTCATTTATTTACTTTTTATTAATTATTTTTTCTCTACATAATTACTGTAATGTAAAAAAAAAAATCCTGAAAATAATTACATGACAATTAATTTACCTTTTTTTTTCACAGATATACACACAAAAAAATGGCTTCTCCTACATCTTCGTGGTACAGTGATGAGCGGTTTTCATCCTTCTGGCAGCATTACAACACAATGATGAGTGCAGCACATCGAGACGCTGTGGTTAGAGCCGGTTATGTTGCTAATCAAACTAAGGCAGCACTGACTAACCTGGTAAGTAATATTCATAACAATTATATCTAGTAGAGGGAGAGTTGCCTGTTGAATTTGCTGTAAATATTTAAAAGTTCAATACAAATCAATGACGGTTCAAATTATTATTCATGTTATGCGTTGATGTTTTTAATGGAAGTCTCGTATGATAATGAATGCAGCAACAGTTTCGATACTATTTCAAATACCTCTTACGTTTGTTGTATTATTCAACTTAATCTTAAATATGATTAACGGAAATAACCCCCATAAATTCCTTTCCAGCAGAACGGGATGTACGGCCACCATAGAGAACAGTCGTATAGATCATCACCCGAGTCAAGGAATCAACACAAAGCAAAAAGCAGGAAAACCAGATACAAGAGACAGAAGAAGAACAGCAGAAGAAAGCAAAATCAAAACATACAAAAAAATGTGCCCGAGAGCCAAAGTGACACCGAATCCTTGTACTCTCAAATGAAACAAGGTATGCAGATCCAGGATGCTAAGGAAGATATGGAAGTCACCGAGGATTTCCTGATGTTTTTGGAGCAAAGCAAGAAGCACAGGGAAGAGTGGAAGGTTATGAAGTTTCAGAAGTCAGACAGCGTGGAAAAGACTTCATTAAATACAGATAAGGTGGCTCAGGATACAGAAATAAAGGTGAGACATATAGTTAATGCGTCTCAGTGGTTAGCATGTCTGACTACGAATCCGCTGGCCCGAGTTTGATCCCGGATGAAGGCAGGCAGCACACAGTTCACCCAGCTGTTCAAACGGGTTGGTAGATAAATGGGTACCTAGGGAAACCTGGGGAAGGTAAACTGTGGAAAGTCGGATGTTACAGTGGCCCTGTGTCCCGGCGTAACAGATTAATTTCCACCACAGGTTCAAAGGCCAATGTGACAGGAGATGAACGAACACACCTACGCACAGCTACAGCGTGTGCTCCCACTTTATCATTACCATATAGTTAATGAAGGCTCAAGTTAACATTTCATTCAGGTTAGGTTTGTAATAGGTAAGAGAAAAACTGTTAATGAAACACCTTTGATCTGTGAACCTGTCATTTTCTTCAATGTCATGTGGTGTGAATGAAAGAACAGGATATCTTTAAAGTATTTATGTCACAGCCTTCCCTTACATGGGCCTCAGAGGGGAGAGGTAAAGTGGGGGCACACACTGTAGATGCGGGCGCTCTTCTCCCTTCACATTGGTCTTTGAGCCTGTGGTGGAAATTAATCCGTTACGCTGGGACACAGAGCCACTGTGACATCCAACTTTCCACAGTTTACCTTCCCCAAGTTTCCCTAGGTACTCATTTATCTACCAACCCTTTTGGGAGGATGAACAGCTGGGTGAGCTGTGCGCTGACTGCCTTCGTCTGGGATTGAACTCAAGCCAGCAGATTCGTAGTCTGACGTGCTAACCACTATACCACTGAGACGCAGAGAGATGTTAGAATTATGAAAAGCTAATTTTCATACCTTTCCCCTACTATTTCTTAGATTATTAATTACTGTGAAATGGATCCTTACTGTTACTCTATAATCATAATGTTTTATATATATTATCTGCACCTTTCTAATGCAAATTGTCTTTTTCAGGAACATCCAGATGTCATAAGAAGTAGAGAAATGAAGCAACTGTACGGCCAAGCATCTCCAAAGTTACTGGCAATGGAAACTGCTCTGCAACTTTCCTTTGATCGCAATGCCACGTTGCATCAGCCACAGAACTGGCCAAACACACCTTTGAATGTTATGTTTAATTAACAATAAACTACAATGGTGGTCTCACCTGGCAGATTTGTGACATTGCTTCCCTGGCAGGAGCAGAAGACCAGCGTGTGGATATAAATAAAACCTTTATGGTTTCAAAGATACTCACACACTGGTCTTCTGCTCCTGCCAGAGAAGCAGCAAAGAGACATTCAAATTTTTTGTGGCTCAAGGATTCAAACTATCCCTTCCTTCACTTGGCTGCTAAATACAGGAGTATCATATTCATATACTAATTCCGACATGCAGTCTATCAACCCTCCCTCCGTCATCTCGCCTCCAACTCTCGCAGGTAGGGGTATTTTTATTTAGGAGTGGAGAGTATTTTATGTTCCTAGTAGTGAGGATGACGGCCATCGGGGAAATTTCTCCTTGTCTTTCCCATTCTCAGTGAGTCTAGTCTGCTCTTCATGGGGATTCCTCTCTGGTCAGCAGTGAGTCTAGTCTGCTCTTCATGGGGATTCCTCTCTGGTCAGTCTACAGATTGTCTCTAGGGTTTGTCTGTTACCCCAGCACCCACCAACTAATTACTCTGCTCTTAGGTATTTTTCTTCAATAGTAGGACAGGTATAAATTTTTTTTTTTTTTTTTTAACTTCAGATTTATTTAAGTACATGGACACTGACTGATGCAGGGGCTAGGAGAGTATATTTTAATACCTCAAAGAGTCTCCGGAGAAAGCCTTGAACCATTTTCAGGAACAAAATTTATATAAAAAAAAAAAATAAATAAAACTTCAAAGGTGGGGAGTCTCTCGAACTCTTACGTACAATTTGCTCATTAACCAACAACACTGCTAGTTCCACAAGTCTTACTAATTATTTTTTATATATTTACAGCTGGTGGGACGAAGCCGCCGTAGTAGTTATTATTGTAGCTGCTGCTGCTACTCCTTCACAGACAATCAACAGCCTGAAACAAGACGTCAAATATAAACTTCAAGCAATTCTTCAAACTAAATCTGTACTAACCCAGTGCCTAAGACGACTACGAGGGGATAGCCATGATAATAAAGTGTTCATTTCCTACTACGCATTACCTTACAGGTTTTAATCATGCCAGTGACAGGTGGGTAAAACCTAGCGTGATTGTTGTATGCTGGGGAAAAGCTGGCACTAATTAAGCACTGAAACAGGAGGAACTACCACTTGTAGGTGTCCGGGCCTTCAGTAGCTTCCTTATATCCTTGTGTAGAAAATAAACCTTATATTCTTATGTAGAAAATAAAGCAAAGTCTAAAATTATTGAATGTTATTTAGCACCATCAGTTCAAAATTTCAGTGACATGGTAGTCACGTGTAACTACACTATGTTTAGCTTAATTAAGGAATTTTTAAACCAAGACCCTATTAACTACCTAATAATGGCTACCCAATTACTAGTTATGCTAAGTCAAGCCTCACCTAACGCTATTACACAACAGCAAAACAATAAGGATAAAAAATTTCCATAATCGTATCAACTTCTAAAGCATTACCTATTGCCAAGTACTTAACGAGCTCGTCCACTTCCGGCGCCGTAAATCCTGAGGTTGGAAGCATTGTCAAAGTTAACACCTCTTCCTTGGTCTTACACGCTCGCATTCCACTAGAGTTCTACTAAACTTAACTCACTTTACCTCCACACTGACTGGGCTAAGTAGACCCAGCACTAGTACATAACCTTCACGAGGACCTCTTACTGCCTCCAGCGCCTCGCCACTGCCACTTGGATGACCGTGTCCCACATCAGGCGTAAGGAACTGGAACTGTAAGAAGCACCATGATAGGAATACAATTTGTAGAGGTTACAATTTGAAGAAAAAAAAAATGGAGTAAGTTTCAGCTCTCTACCTTTGCTGGTCTGACCCTCCTCTGTGAATGTGGAAGCTACACGGAGACCTGCCAACCCCAGCTGCTTCCCTTACCTCTTCCTGCCCCTCACCCCCCCACACATTAAATACCCTTCACTCTTCCTAAAATATCCTTAACTCCCATACAATGATTTATTTCTTATTTCATATATGTAGCACGTGTTAAACCCTCACCGAGATATCTGC
The DNA here is from genome assembly GCA_029783475.1 of Metacarcinus magister. NCBI lineage: Eukaryota > Metazoa > Arthropoda > Malacostraca > Decapoda > Cancridae > Metacarcinus > Metacarcinus magister. Next base: position 2,387,519 of record JAPQNM010000046.1, read on the forward strand.
GTGTTATTAGTCCTTTCCGGAGTTCCAAATATATTGACTTATTCAACAATGGACTATTTCATACCTAATAGCTAGTGATTCGACGACAGTTTCCAGCCTGAAACAAGACATTAAATATAAACTTCAAGCATGACTTTTGTTGGCTAATTCTATATTAACCCAGATCCTAAGAACACTCCGAGGTGATGGCTAGGACAATAAGGTGTTCATACCTGTGCATATAACCTTCCAACTTGTTTCAATCATGCCAGTGATAAGTGGCTAAAACCTCGCGTGATTACTGTAGGCTGGAGAAAAGTTGGCACTGAGAAAGTCTAAAATCATTGAAGGTTGTTATTCAGCACCTCAGTCAGTTTATAAATTATATATCAGTGACACTGTACTCACGTCTAACTAAACCATGTCAGAAATTTTGAAACCAAGACCCTACTAATTACCTACTTGTATCACCAGCACTCATTACAATCAGGAGAGTAATAGTAGTTACCCAATTACTAGTTATGCTAAGTCAAGCCTCACCTAACGCCATTACTAATATCAATAAATGCAAAACTGATATCAACGTTTAAAAGTTTTCATAATCATATTAACTTTAAAGTATTACCCATCCTAGATTATGAGATTCTAAGCATTGTCAAAGTTAACTCCCTACATAAACACACCTTCCTTAATCTTACACGTCCACATCCCGCTATACTTATACTAAACTTACAACTATTACCTCTATACTGACTGGTCCAAGTAAATTCAACACTAGTACATGATTACTTTCACGAGAACCTCTTACCGCGCTTGGATGACCGCGTCCCACATCAGGTGTAAGGAACTGGAGCTGTAAGAAGCACCATGATAGGAATACAATTTGTAGATGTTACAATTTGGAAAAAAAAAAAAAAAATTGAGCAAGTTCCAGCTAAATACTTTTGCTTGTCTATGACCTTCCTCGGTGAATGTGGAAGCTACACTAAGCCTGTCCACCCCAGCTGCTTCCCTTCCCTCTTCCTGTCCCCTCCCCCCACCCACCTTAAATACACTTAACTTTTCCTAAACTCCCTTACAATAGTTTATTTGTTAACTTAATGACGTGGCAGGTGTTGCTAGACCCTCACTGAGACGCCTGCATGTTATTAGTGCGTTCCCGAGTTCAAAATATATTAAACTATTAAACAATGAACTATTTAATTCCTAATAGCTAGTTACTAACGACAATTTCCAGTGAACTAGGCTTGGTAACGACTGGTTAAGGAGGTACCCCCAAATTTATCCTTTGCTATATAAAATTAGACTACTTCATACCTAATAGCTAGTTAGTTACTCAACGACAATCTTCAGTGAACTAGGCTTGATAAGGACTGGTTAATTAAGATGCGCCCAGATAAATTCCTGCTTAATTAAATAGTCTCGTCCATAAAATCAGAAAACAATATAGCAATCTAGCTAGTGGATAAGGTTACTAAACAAGTCATAGTTATGGGCTTTAAGCCGTTAAATCCCTTGTCTAATCACTATCGCCAGTTTCATCAAGACTGACTACCCTTACCTCGTTCACTAGTTCCCTCACTCGCAAATCTCAAACCCTAAAGAAGCGAGATTTATTTATGCTCTAATGAAATATTAAAACTAGGTGGTCTAGAACTTCCTATCTATGGATTCACTATACGTGGAGAAAACTTTCTCCTACCTAACATTACCTCGTTTTGGCTGTGGTTCGAGGCAAGTGTGTGACAAGCTGGTCTAGGTATGAGTCTACGGCCGAGTGGTTAAAGAGACCCCAGCTGGCAGAAAAAAATATGCCAGAATACTTTTCATGATCAGAATACTTCAAACTACAATCTAACCCTCAAATTTACAGCATACACTCAGCCACAATGCATTTTGGCAATATTTTATACACACTAAACCATTAATCTATTAGTGTGTTTGTATTCCGTCATGTTTCTTACTATCAACACTTACTGATCTCGTCTTAATACTGTACTGGTGACGATTCTTAACATTTGATGAACTGGACGTCAGGAAAGTAGTGTGAGGGAGACCAAGAAGCACACGTCCTTCCCCCCGTTGTTTCTAGGGTGGAAGTGCATACCTGAACCCAGTCTCCGCTGCACGAGCATTCCGGACCAAGTGGAATCGAAGCTCCGAGCTGCTTCAATTATTGCTGCCAGTTTCCCATAGTACCAATTATTTGTTCCCAAGGTTCTATACTTGAAGAGCACTACTAAAGTTGATGTGATATGTAATGCCAGTGCAAAAAGTCTGGTGTAAAGTTGATATGCCAGAAAAAGCCAAAGCAATGTCAGGAAAATATACTTGAATCGCTATATAAAAAAGTTACAAATATGGAATACTTGGTTACATTGGCTGCAGATCATCTTCATTGATTGTCAAGTGTCGGGGTAATCATGCAAGGAGCTTCCCTTGATGACACAATGTATGTCTAATTACATCATGTTGGCCACCGACCTATAGAGTGAATACAATATATATATATACTCCAGAGGCAGCCAGTCAGCTCCAGGTGTGGTAGGAGTGGCTGTGCTGTGGTGGTATAATGGTGTGTTGAAACGCCGCAGTTCGGTTTGAATCGTATTTATGTCTACAAACTAGTACATTCTATAATAATTGAATATATGTTATATATGCAAAACACATAATGCTAGGTGCACATTTTAAATAAATCAATAAATTAAACTTTAAACATTTCATCTTTAGAAACTAAACCATTTTTGTCTTCCTATAAATCCAACAGAAACTGAAAAAAGCTTCTATTGGCATAAATCAACACTTCACATGGAATGCTTAAAGCACTGAAAGATCCATGGGGAGATTATAGTGAAAAACAGGGCCGCCCTCTATCGAAATGTAAGACCAAGGCACTTGAAACACTGGACGTTTACCAAGGCGACCCTTCCGGTTAGTGCTGTTGACAACTGCTTTAAATTTTGTGTGGAAAGTTTGTGTTTCACCCCCAGCCCAGGTGGTACCAGCCGTGGTGAACTGTGGTGGCGGCCAATGTTGGCACCAGGCTGAGGCTTGTGGTGAGGCAGCCTGCGTGGCACCTTGTTTAGGCTGCACTGTACAGAGGGAGTGTGGGGAAGCATGGGTGGGAAGCGGAGGAGGGAGGGAAAGCACCAAGTGATGGGGCATAGGGGTCCACAAACTTTATACTTGATAATTTTGCCTTCGGTTTGGTCTTGTGTTCCTGCTGTTGCAGTATATCCCCACAGAACCAGTGCTTCGTAAAACACCAGAAAGTTTATCATTCCATCCAGTCCTGAGCCCGGCGGGGCAATGTGTGCCGTCTGGGCAGGGGTCAGGACTGAATCGTTCAATTGCCTCGACAAGATGCCGAGAGAATGGACATCAATAGCATCATCAACGGGTACAACAAGCCTGTAGTGAATTGGGAGAGAACATGTAACACCAAATCAAACATGGAATAGCTCTGATTCATAACTATGGAATACTTTAACCACGGTCCCCTGACTCAGTGACTCATCGACATCTGTTGATGCCGACCCTGTCAGATGGACCTCATTACAAACTAGCTTCTGGAAGCAAACACTTAACTGTTCTTTTACATTCTAAGGTATGGACTAGACTGGAAAAAAAACATTGGTTTGGTTGCTGCTAACCCGTACATAGGTCAGCTGGGGTTAGTGGAAAATAAAGAAAGAAGCAGAAATACAAGAAAAAAACCTATTTTGGATTTCACGAAGATAATATAAACTGTTTACAATCCCTTTAAAAACTTCAAAATTTGATTTAAGAAAATATAGCATTAAGAGACTTAAGTTCACAATCAATAGAGAAACAATCCTTATACAAAAGCAATCACATCACTACCCATTTCTAAGGTGCCTAATTTGATGTTTCTGGTACGGGTTTGCGGGAGGAGTGACCTGCCGGTGCAGAGGCGGGCGGTGCACCAGCCTGCTGCAGCCTAGTCTGACTCACACAAACTACGTTATGGAATGTAATAAAAACGCCTAAATGGAAGTACCAGACGATTAACACGGTTGTACATTTAGCACCAAAGTTTTGGTTTGAAAAGCATTATTACCATGATGTCTTATGTAATGTCTATGGCGTATGGAATAGCATACAATAGCAAATACCAAAAACAAATAAAGTAAAAAATGACATGAGCATAATAGACTGCCAGAGACAATACACTGCCAACTAGCTCTGCATGTTCACACAACTGTACTGACAAAGAACACTGAACTGTACTGAGGGCGGTATAGAGCCTTCCCTACACTGAGGCCAGGGCTGCAACGCTGCGCCACGGAGCGGGGCTACACCACCACGACTACACCAACAAAAATCCACTTGTGACTTCTGCTAATACATTTGTTTGACAATAGAACTGTCCATGTGTCTTTTGGTTTCGTAATTATAAACAACTTGCATTAGTGGAGGAAGCTTTGAGATAGATAGGTTGCTTCTATCTACAAAGCCTCAAGAACAGAAATCCCAACACCATATTGGTTAGTAAATTTGTTAGTCGATCAGAATGCACTACAGAAGAGGAAAAGGTTAGTCAGATCTGAGCAGTCTCGAGATCACTTTGATATTCATACTTTGGGTCAGGTTTCTCAACATAGTTAACTGATTATGCTTTGGTCTGCATCACAACAGACCAGAGATTCATTCATGTGACTAGATCTCACATACGATGTCTTCTTGCAGTCAATCTTAGTTTACGACCACCACAAAGCAAGGCCACTTTGGTTTGTCTTATGCTCGCAGGTAACTCGCCTAACACAGGTGGTTGTGAGCAAGTGTCTGTGACTTGGGGTATTGCCTTCTTGTGGTGAGAGGGGGGCGGCGCGAGCGCAGTAGGACACTGACGTTCTCTTGTGGTGTGGGACTGGCAGCATCCATACAGGGTTCCGCTACCTGCAGCCAGCTGTGGGCCCCGGCCAGTGTGTGTGCCCCCGGGGCCAGACTATGGAGTGTATGGGCTTGACTGTGTGGTTGGCTATTATAACTTGGTAACTGGGAACCACCATCAACAACTATCCTACATGCATGACTTAAAACTAGGAGCCTTACTTGAGAATCAGTGCAAAAAATCAAAATAATCAGATCAAATAAACTAGGACCTGGGTAGCTAGCATGTGACTAGGAGACTCGTGCATGCAACACAGTGCATGACTTGAGAAGTGTGGTGCAGTTAGGAGGGGGGAGGCGCCCCCAGTGGCGAGGGTAATGGGTGGCCCCAACCCTGGCAAGGGAGAGGCCTGGAACATGGGTGGCCCAGGGCCCTGGGAGGGTGTCGGGGCTGAGGCAGCACGCCCGGGCGGGCCACATGGCCGCGAGTTCACAAGACATCCTCTGGCTCGAGGAACCAAAACAAAGGAAACAGAAGTAAACTATATACAAATCGGGTACACTGGGCTGTCGGAAAGATCTCATCATTGTTACTGGAAGGCATGGAAAGGCACAAATGCTTTGTCTCATAGATATTCACAATAAATCAAGGCTACAACATTTGGACAAAATTTGAGACATGCACCTTCAATATTTGTATCATGATAATAATAAAAGAATGCCCATATAACAGTCCTCCATGTTAGCCTTCTCTGAACATGTCTTCCTCTGATAGTCCAGCCTTAGGCCGCTCACTCACTGGTATGTACAGAATCTCTATCTTCTAGGTGTTGCAGCCGAAGTGGCAGCTGAGGTGGCTGCAGCCGGTGGTGTTGCAGCTGAGGTGACAGCTGAGGTTGCTGGTGTTGCAGCTGAGGTTACTGCAGCTAAAGGTGCTGCAGATGAGGTTGCTGCAACTGAGGTTACTGCAGTTGAGGTTGTTACAGCTGTTGAAGCTGCAACTGAGGTGATAGCAGAGGTTCCCGCAGTTGAGGTTGCTGCAGGTGAGTCTGCAGCTGAGAAAGGGGGAGCGGTTGGCGCGGCCGCCGAGGCCGGGTTTCGCCCGGCCGGGGCGGGACGTCACCGCTACTCCAACTGCTCCAGGAACGTGGGAGACTTGAAGTACTCGGGCACCGACTCGTCAAGACGCGCGATGATCTTATAAATCGCCTTTTTCCACGACTGTTCCTGGTCTTTCTGCTCCTGGATTGCCTTGAAGAACTCCCGCAGCGTCTGTTCAACAACATACTTGAAATGCTCGGGGATCTGTAAGAAATTTGTGTGTTAATCTCAGTGTGGCCAAGGTGGCAATGCCTAATCATTAAATCATGTACACACAACACATAAAACATGCAGGGGCTGACTAACACTACTAATTGTACCACAACATCAATTACTGTAGATTGTTCATATAAGTGACATTATTGCAACAAAATTCATGCACCTTTAAAAAATAGACAATATCAACTACCTCAAGATGGTTGTTGCGGTTGTAATGGAGATTCAAGGCGCGGATGATCTCGGACTCTAATGTGACGCTGATATCATCCGCACTTTTTGCTCCTTCGCTCAAACTTTGTCTCGCGTACTTCTCCATCTGGATGTAATAAAACTCCCTGTGGGGAAGAAAAGAAAACGACAATTAGATTGGAACAAGTGCCTTAACATTGATGAAACTTACTCTTGTTACCAATATATCTTTAATAGAAAAAAAAATTAGTTTCAGAAAGCGCATGATAACCTTTCCGTTACCCATCCCTCCCTCCCCTGTCACTCCCTCTCAGCCATCAGCGTTGTGCACCAATAAATAACAGGACACAGTGGCATGTTGAATGAGATGAATAAAAAAACAAATATAACCTAATTAACAACCTACACTTGCTACATAATATATTTCCCCAACAATTTGTCTTAGTGTATAGATCTTGAGTAACAAATTGAATAAACCTCACACTTCCTTTCCATGAGACCATCTAAGGGTGTCAGCGGCAGGTAATGTACGACAGGTAGATAGGTTCGGGAAATTCAATGATGGGGAAAGAGAGAGTATAGGAATGGCTATGGTGTCAGTGAAGGGGAGAGGATGACAAAACTATAACCTATTGACTGATAAAATGAAATGATGAAATCGTTAACTACAGCTGCTGAGCGAGGTGACGTATCGCATATATCCATTTCATAATAGTCATATAACACACATAATGACAAGTGAAGGAGGGCGGTGGGTTGAGATGCGGGACCCGTATGCTAGTATCGATATTTATGTACAACGGTTTCGGGGAGGCGCTTATTACACCTTACGAGGCGAATGTATATGTGACGGTGAGGCAGACGGTTTTCCTAAGGTTTGTTCGTCTTCTTATGATACAAATACCAGTTCCCTATCACCTGCTGGACCTTCTTCCCACGACGGATGGCACAGCTAGAGGTTCGTTCACCCACGTGGCTTTCATTCCACCTATTACCTATTACATCACATATATACTACAGACTTAGCTTCGGAATCCATCACATTTGTAACAGAAATAATCACAAGGAGCGCTGAGTCACTGATTGAATTAACAAAACAAATGAAAATCGAACTTGTTATCTAATTCCCTTTAGTTAAAATAAACTCCCACGATAGAGAACAAACACCTAAGGGCACCACAACGTCACCCTCCTCACCAAGACGCCAGGAAATATATATGTCAGAGGGAATCAGACAGGCGGCGCAGGGAACACACCGAGGGAAACATGGAAAAAAAGGAGGAAAAACAACTGACGACTATTGGTGACGTGCGGCTCGTCTCTGCGTAACTGGAATGCTAAAGCCTGAACGTGTGTGGACTGGGAGAGAGAGGATTTCAGGCTGACATAAATGAGCTCCGTGATATTATCTGCCGCAAAGTTTGTCACATACCCCCGAGAGAGAGAGAGAGAGAGAGAGAGAGAGAGAGAGAGAGAGAGAGAGAGAGAGAGAGAGAGAGAGAGAGAGAGAGAGAGAGAGAGTGTGTGTACCAACAACTCCTAATCACCAAACAACCTTTACCCTTGCTTAAACATCATCAAAATCACCATTAAACACCATTAACATTAACATTATTACTAAAACCATTACATACATTTCACAACCAAACCACAACCTGTTCCACCACCACCACCACCACCACCACCCTAGCAGTGAGCAGTAAGATGAGTGAGTACCTGCACCTCCCCACCTCCTCACCCTACATCGTACTTAACCCCACCCTCACTTTCTTGCCAGTTCGCCCGCCCTGCCTTCAGCCACATCTCTCAAGGCAGTGAGTTAAGTTAATAGCATGAATTTATAGCCCACTGCCAGCCTCCATTTGTCGGCGTGGCTGTCTAGACGCTGGCAGGGAGTAAAACTAAGGTGATAGATGACCTACAGTTACCCCACAATCATATACTTTTCCTTCCTCTTGCTCCTCTCTCTCTCCGGGAAGATTAGCTACGAGGCCTGGATCAACGCTCACTGGAAAGCGCCCGAGTCTTATCTTCAAGGGCTCCGCTAAAACTTTCACACGACAACGGTTCAGATAAAAATGTAAGAGAACAAAATGAGGCCAGTGGTAAAATAGTTCGGAACGTCTCAGTGTTGGTAAGCATAGCAGCATCTCCTCGACAAGACTAGACAAGGGGGCAAAAATATGTGTTAATTAAGCTAACGAGGCCACAGATAAGCTCGGAGATGCCGCGACTAAACCCCCAAACGACTCCTCGGAGGGCAATTTAGGCCGTATAAATCTAATGCCAACTTGAATGTGAAATGTGGCAAGTCAGCGTTAATGAGGAGTAAGAAATCTCAGCGGTCCGATAAGCTCGCCTCTGGATTTGGTCACAGACAGCACCGCTAACAAGGTCTACTCGAGCTAATGTCTCCTTGTCTTAATGAATATTTACCGCGGAGTGGCTTGTTCCCTAATGACTCAAGGGGGGGAGGGTGCTCACTGCCCTCGTCTTGGTGCAGGTGATTACGTGATCCAGGATAGTAAGGGGATGAAGGCATATCACGGAGAGAATGGAAGGATGGGAGGAGCGCGGAGGGAAGAGTGTAGATGGAAAAGAATGCATGTAGGTTTCTTTCTCCATCCTTTCTTTCTTCCACTATAAACTATTTTCCTCCGTCCTCTCCATGTACTAGTTATAATCTGATTGTTTTTGATATTGAAGGCACCAAACGTGATATTAAATAGGTTACGAGGTGTGATTTAGATGATGAAAATGAAGTGTTTCGTAAAATGTATGCAGTGTAGTATGTCTTTATGCACTACACCTGACACTCTCACTCTCTCTCTCTCTCTCTCTCTCTCTCTCTCTCTCTCTCTCTCTCTCTCTCTCTTTCTGCGTGCCAATTACAACCACCAATTAATTACTCATATACGGAAGGAAAAATGAGGCAAGGAGAAAAAAAGAAAAAAAAGGAAAAAAAAGTATTACTAAAAATAAATGAAAAAATGAAGAAAAAAAAGCGAGAAGAAGAAAAAAAAGAGGATCGAAGTTTGCCGTATGGCTTGACAAACCGGACTAGAAGGGTTGTGAGATCTCGAGGCTTCCGCTGCCCGAAGCACGATAATTACCACACACACACACATAGGCCGCTCGCTGTACGCATACGGTAACCCACACACATCCGCCACCCACACACACACACACACACACACACACGCACACACCTCCAGCCTCCACGGACTTAATAACGAAGGAAAAAACATTGAATCAACCATCAGTCTCGCCTCAGTTAGCGGTAGATGACAAGTGACACTGAGACGACTTCGACATAACGACTTAAAAAGAAAAAAAATAACATCCGGCAACTAAGCGAATGAACCTCTTCTGGGATCCTCAAGGGAGAGTGAAGACGAGGAAGAAAGAGAGGAGCAGGGAGGAGAGGAAGATAGGGATAATGAGGAAGAAAGAGAATAAATAAAAAGAGGGGAAAGACAAAGGGATCAGGCACTAATGAGGCCAGGGCGTTACACAGTGCTGGGGGGGCGGGGGAGGCAAGCTGGGGGGCGGGGCAGGGGAGGTAAAGCTGGGGAGAGGAATCACGGGTTATCACCAACACTTAGCAGGACGAAGATGACGATGCAGGGAGAGAGAGAGAGAGAGAGAGAGAGAGAGAGAGAGAGAGAGAGAGAGAGAGAGAGAGAGAGAGAGAGAGAGAGAGAGAGAGAGAGAGAGAGAGAGAGAGAGAGAGAGAGAGAGAGAGAGAGATACAATAAAATAAAATGCATTAAGTGCCAATACACAAAAAAATGAATAAAAAAAATTAACTTTACGTTGGAGAAAAAAAGAAAAGAAAATTACAACAATGAAATAATCAAACGACAGGTAACACACACACCCACACACACACACACACACACACACGCCTACCCACACACACACACACACAAACTTTCCGGCAGTGACTCCTCCACAAGCCTCTAGTTAATCAAGCAAGTCTCGGATCCCTGCAAACTTCCATACACTTAGAAGATGAAGGAGAAGATGAAGGGAAAAAAAAAAAAAGATATGAATGCAAAGGTAACGATAGAAGCAAAGTAGAACCGCATGTGGATGGGAACTGAGGGGAAAGGGGTGAGGGGAGAGGGGTAAGGGGTGAGGGTTGGGGTGTTAGTGGAGGGAGGAGTACGTGGATAAACAGACGAAGAGATTAAACAAGAACCGATGACATGCTACATTACTTAGACCAATGGTGGTGAGGAGAGCTAGAGTGGAGGGAGGGAGGGAGTAGAGGGAGTGGAGGAAGGCAAGGCAAGGGAAACTGAGTGTGTAGGCGGAGGAATGCACTGGGTAAGGTGGATGGGCGCACACACACACACACACACACACACACACACACACACACACACACACACACACACACACACACACACACACACATACACGATGCACACACACGCACGATGCACAGGCAAGAAAGTTTTAGACATTTTTCAAAACTGACGAAATGACATACAAGAGAGAGAGAGAGAGAGAGAGAGAGAGAGAGAGAGAGAGAGAGAGAGAGAGAGAGAGAGAGAGAGAGAGAGAGAGAGAGAGAGAGAGAGAGAGAGAGAGAGAAGAAATCAATCCAGAGGAGCACAACTCCCCCCAGTCTTTTGTACACTCTACTTCCTCCAGGGTGAAGGAGCCTCTGCCTCAAGGGTCCGCCAAGACGCTCCCTCCCTTCCCCCTCCTTCCTCCCTCCCTCACCCTCTTCCCTCCTGCTGCATCTCTCCCTCTTCCCACTGCATTTCAGGGTTGCCACGTGCGTCTATCTTCGTGTGTGTGTGTGTGTGTGTGTGTGTGTGTGTGTGTGTGTGTGTGTGTGTGTGTGTGTGTGTGTGTGTGTGTACTTAGAGGAGCCGTGTATACTCTCTCACTCATAAGATGCATTAGTCTCCCCTCAGCCTGCATCCCCCAAGCACGGCCGTACATACATACATACATACATACACACGTACACACACACGTACACACTCGCCCACCCAAATTTCCATCTTCTTTTCGTCACATTTTTCCCTGCGGTACTTTAAGGCGCAGACTCCCTCCCTCCCTCCCTCCCTCCCCCGGCCCCCCCTTTCCTGTTCTACTTCTCTCCACCCTCCCTTCCTCCCCCCAACGCTCTTCTCTTCTCCCTAATCAGGCTCTTACCGGGGCTCCTCCCTCCCCCTGCACCCCCACCCCTCCTCCCCCCCCCCGGGTCTTACTGCATATCCCACACCCTGCTGCACATCAAAGAACTCTATAATAAGATAGACTTACATACTAAACGCAGCCTGCTATACCGCAAGCAGGTCCTCTTCTTCCAGCCTGTCATCGGCCCCCCACCCATTTTTTTTCTTCTTATTTTTTCTTTCTTTTCCCCTTTCTTTTTCTTCTTCTTCTTCCTTCTTTCCTCTCTCCCTCCCTTCATCACTCAATCGGCTCAGCTTCTCTTCTTCTTCTTCTTCTTCTTCCCTCCTCCCGTTCAGTCCTCAAAAGCGAGTCTCCCAGCAGTCTTCCGTAAGCGGAATCCAAACTTTTTTTTTTTTTGATGTGATGCCGTGATAGAAGTAGATGGAAAATTATGATACAAGGTGCATTCTTTGGCTACAGTGTTTAATGGGATAGATGGAAATCCTCTCGATGCAGACCAAGCAATTAATTTTGAAGTTGATGTTCTCACGGAAACTTTACTTCAATGCATCAACTCACTAACTCCACATGCATTTTACTCTCTCTATACATATATAACAAAAAGAACGTTTAGATAACTTTTGCAATACGTAACAATATTTTACAATTAATGACAACGAAAGGAAATGCTCATCTTGTACTGCATTTCTTTTCTTGCATACAGGAGGAGGAGGAGGAGGAGGAGGAGGAGGAGGAGGAGGAGGAGGAGGAGGAGGAGGAGGAGGAGGAGGAGGAGGAAAGAACTACTCACTTACAAAGAATCACAGTCAGTCAGCCAGGGAGGAAGGATTTATACGAGACGAGGAAAGAGTTAGAGTGCCCTGGGCGAGCGAACTTTTATGTAGATAGATAAAGTGATAAAAAAGAAGAAAAAGAAGAAGAAAAAAATCCACCTACAGCCTACGCCTACTTGCCTATGGGATTAGACGTAATTAGTACGGACTGACACACTGTAATCGGCACGGTAAAGTCAAGGCTCCGGGAGACACCGTGGATTTAAAAGGACTGAAGAGGAGCACCGAATTGGCGGGAAGAAAAGAAGCCAACGTTGATGAGAGAGAGAGAGAGAGAGAGAGAGAGAGAGAGAGAGAGAGAGAGAGAGAGAGAGAGAGAGAGAGAGAGAGAGAGAGAGAGAGAGCAATACCATGACAGTACAGATAATCATCTCTTCATTTACTTATCCACGCCTGTCCAGCCCTCGCTCTGCCCCGTCCGGTCCTGCACGTACTAAATTGTTGTGGTAGGGTTGGGGTGTGGTGGGGGGGGGGAAGGGGGAAGCGTCTAGGTCTATTGCAGTGGTAATTATGGTCTGAGGCGTGAGGGTGTTGAGGGGACGTAAGGTGAGGGGCGAGGAGAGGGGGTGAAGAGCGGTAGATATTGGAAGTGTCGTAATATATCAAGCTTGTCTCACCTGACCCATCCTGAGGCGGTCACAATAGGTCAGACCTTTAACTTTCCCTTGCACCTGCACCCAACCCCGAAAGGTCAACGCTGAGTGTGACCTTATGCTCTCTCGGAGGGATGGACATTACAAATTCTACTTCTCTCTATCTCACTTTCTCTATCACTCTCTCTCTCTGCATGTATAATATATATATTGATATTTTGATATGGAAACTGATAAACACACCACACACACACACACACACACACACACACACACACACACACACACACACACACACCATTTAATAGCACTAGACCCCGACGCTCCTTAGGCACACACACACATACACCCACATACACAAACACTCTACTTTTCCTTCCCCAGCAGGCTGAACGTCACAGCAACCTGCGGTGAGGCCGGGGTAGGCTGCCATCACCCTCAGTGATGCCATTGAAATAAATTTTTGGTGGAGACGTTTTTGATAAAATTACTTACTCACCTACCTAACCCCTTCCCCCAACACACACACACACACTCGGGGGGTGGGCGTTTTCTGCCTTAATCAGACCCGATAAGAGCGCCGAGGAGATAAGGGGTCGCACGCCACTTGACATGTCTTGCTGCACCCTAGATTGAGTTTGCTCACCCCGTCCCGTCGAGAGCTCGTCCTCACACACTTCTTAATTAAGGCTCGACCAGGACCTAGAGGCGGTGAGGTGACTGGCGAGCTGCAGGACTAGACTAGACTCAACACACTCGCGGACACACCCACACCCTGCCGCAAGCATACATACGTCCCTTCCACCCACGATTAACTTTAACGAAACGACGAGGAAAAGTAAACCATGACACATTAGATAGAGGAAAGGAAGGTGAAAGTAATGCAAAGGGATGAAAATGTACTGATAAAGAGGAGGATTTTGACGAGAACACTATATCGTATACAAGGAAGGATTTTCTAAGAGTAGGACGACACAATATTATTTATCAAGCACACAGAAATATACGAGGAGGGGGACAGGGCAGGGCAAGGGGCAAGGGGCAGGGGGCGCGAGGTAGGTAGATGGACAAGTGCTTCTCACACAACACTTTATCACTTCCTCCCTTACTCTCCCTCCTTCTGCTCCTCATCCCTGCCTCTCAACAGCCCCTCTCCACACTCAACATTTATCCGCGACAGTAAGGCACGTTTTCCAGGAACAGAAATGAGGGAGGTAAACAGGGTGATAGAAGAAGATATACCCTGCTTGCTATATATAGTCTTTGCTACTCCATGTGTTCCTGTAAGCTGTCCCGCACACCTGTGAACCCTCAACACCTGTCTAAAAAGTTAGGTCTTCACTAACATCTGTCCCACTCGTCACCTGCATTGCGCTCAAAAAACTGCATAGAAGATCGATAAGATGTAATGACAGAAGGGAAGTGGAGAAAAAGTACCTCACGAAAAAGGGGTAAAAATGTTAAGGTCAAGGAAATTATGATCTACAAAACGATAATTAAGAAGGTAAGACAAAGGGAGACATTCACACGGACCTCAATGACAATCGAACGGAAACAAAAGCTAAACGCGGATGGACAAAATGGCAACGAAGCAATAATAATAAGATGATGTGACCAATAGAATACCAAAGATAATAACAGCAAATGAAAAAAAAAGACACACACACACACACACACACACACACACACACACACACGTAATAAAAAAAGATCAATAGCTCAAAACAGTTCTGAGCAAAGCCTCGTCGTGGCCATCGGGACCTTCCTTCAGGCGGGAGGGAAAAAGGCAAGCAAGGGACTGAGAGGCTGGCAAGAGAGCTGACCTTGAGAGGAGGGGAAGGAAGGAAGGAAATAATCTCTCTCTCTCTCTCTCTCTCTCTCTCTCTCTCTCTCTCTCTCTCTCTCTCTCTCTCTCTCTCTCTCTCTCTCAATCTACTTCTACCTCTACTTCCCTCGGAGAGTCAATATTGGTTTTCCAGCCTGAAGCCATCGCTAGCCCGCCCACAGCCCGCCCGCCCGTCATCCACGTACCGGAAACACCTACATAAGTCTCCCTCACGCCCAAAAGTGTGCACCACAACCACTACCTCTACTTCCTTGCGTTCCTAAGATGAGCAGGAGGGGGGAAGGAATGCAAGGGCGCGGGAATAGGTGTAGAAACGGTTGCAGGGAAGAAGAGAAGAAGGGAGGGAGGGAAGAAGGGACGAGGGGGAGAGAATGCAGTGGGGGACAAGAGATCGACGGGTTGGGGGGAGGTGATGGAGGGATAAGGAGGAGGGGGGGAGAGGTAGTAGGAGGCATCACAGAGGTAATGGGTTAGTGGAGACAAAAGGAGGAGTGGAGGGCTATGGAGGGAGAGGGAAGGAGAGGGAGAGAGAGGGGAGGAGAGAGGGACGGATCTGATGCCTCTTTTTAAAGCAGGGAAAAATAAAAGAGGGAACAAGAAAGATGAGGAGATGACGGGCATAGAACTATATTTTCTTTACTCTCTTTCTTTCACTTTCTCCCGCGTAAATCTACTCCCACCCACAAAGAACGGAGAAAAATAGGGGAGACTCAACACAAGTGAGACATCATCATCATCAACATCAACAGCAGGAAGGAAAAGAAGGAAGGAAGGAAGAAAGTAAGGAAGGAAGTAAGGAAGGAAGTTAGCAAGGAAGGAAAGAAGGAAGGAGAGAAATAAGGAAGGAAGGAAAGAAGGACGGAAGGACGGAAGGAAGGAAGGAAGGAAGGAAGGAAGGAAAGCTCGTCAGCGGCAGAGGGCAGAGGGCCAGTCTTCTCCCCTTCTTCTTAATTCAACATTCATAGCACCCGCGGCTGGCCTTACTGCATTAATTACACTCTCTCCATCGCTTGCGCCTGTTCTTACCTTCATTATTACTCCTTTTCATTTACTTTTTTCTCATCTTGTCTCTCTCTCTCTCTCTCTCTCTCTCTCTCTCTCTCTCTCTCTCTCTCTCTCTCTCTCTCTCTCTCTCTCTCTCTCTCTCTCTCTCTCTCTCTCTCTCTCTCTCTCTCTCTCTCTCTCGATCATCTACTTCTTACATGTCAAATCTACTACTACGCTGAGAGAGAGAGAGAGAGAGAGAGAGAGAGAGAGAGAGAGAGAGAGAGAGAGAGAGAGAGAGAGAGAGAGAGAGAGAGAGAGAGAGAGAGAGAGAGAGAGAGAGAGAGAGAGAGAGAGAGAGTAAATTTTCAAGGAAGACGTCTTAAAGCGTAAGAAGTTGTGGTGAGAGGAGGAGGAGGAGGAGGAGGAGGAGGAGGAGGAGGAGGAGGAGGAGGAGGAGGAGGAGGAGGAGGAAAAAGAGGAGGAAAATATTTATAAAGTATGCAAGTAACTATCTCGAAAAATATCTATGCAGACAAACATGGGGGAAGGGAGGGGAAGATACACACACACACACACACACACACACACACACACACACACACACACACACACACACACACACACACACACACACACACGAACACGCACATTATAACCCCAAACAATTCTCAGTCAATCCTCTCCTTCCCTTCTTCCCTCTCCCCTCATTTCCCTTCACCTGCTTTCTCTCTTTCACACCTAATTCATATCTCCGTCTTCCCTCCCCTCTCACTCGCACATCATTATTCTCCCCTTCTTCTCGCACCTCTCACCCACTCCCTCTCCCTTCTCTCCCCTGTTCCTTTCCTCTTCCAGCTCCCTCAGGTAATTGTCAGGTCAACGTTCATTTTACACATCGAGAGTCCAACACACGCAACACACGCACGCACACGCAGATGACCGTCAAGGAAGCACAGGTAAGGTTAAGACTCCCTTCTGCTTCCTCTAATTCCCACCATCGCGATTTAAGTCTCAATAATAATAATAATAATAATAATAATAATAATAATAATAGTAATAGTAATCATGGCACTAAATATATGGGATGAAGGCATACATAGTACATATATAAATACATATTGTTAGGGTTTGTATTATATGAAAATTACTACCTTGTATGCAACTGACTGACTGATTGATTGTTTAACTGCCTGACTGACTGACTGACTGATTGACTAATTGACTGACTCTTCTATTGTCTAAACTTAAACTGTGAAAGGGGGTTCGTGTACTCACCGGAAGTTAGAGAACCACTTGACGAGCTGTGCAGTATTGTTCTTGTTAAACTTGATATCCGGAAAGAAGGTCTTGAGCACTGACGACGATGGATACCTCACGAAGAAGAACATGAGTTTCGCTTTACGTAGGTGCATCGGCGTCAATGTGCTGGAGTGCGCTGTAGTTAAGGAAGAAAACCTAAACTTTAACATTGCTATTCGTAACCACAGAACACACATGCCTGGTTGGGGCCTTGCGCGATCCATACATATAGAAAATGGGAAACAGCACACCCGACGCCACACTACAAGAGCTTTCGAATTCCAGGGATGACTTAGGACACACGTATGTGACTTCCTCGTCTTATCCACACCAAGAATTCGAAGATCTCCCGTAAGTGGGCTGACAGGAATGCAGGTCTAATGCATGTGTTTGCTTCACAGTCACTATATATACACATATCAATGTATATATATATTCATAAGTTCAAATATTGGTATACGTATTCATGATTATATATTCAAGTATTGCACTGTTGTTGCGTGTGTGATGGGGTGAGTGAGGGTGAGTGAGGGATGGAGGTGAAGGAGGATCGTGAGAGTGTGATGAATAAAAATAAGTATATGACTCTGATAGATGGAAATAATGCCATAGAGAGCAGATAAACTGAAAAATCGAATATGAATGATTATAAAGGTAACATAAGGAAGGTGAGAAAAGAATCCAAGCATGGCAGATTAAAGCAAAAATGAAAAAAAAAGCATCGCAAATGAGCAAAAAAAATTAACCATGTATCATAAAAGAGTAAAAACAAAACGGAAAGGATGAAAATGAGAACATAATATATATAATTGGAGCGGATAGTGTATAGTTATAATGAGGACAAAAAGCTCAGGAACATACTTAGCATACTCTCTTCAGGGCCTTGGAGGTTAAGGCTTCTCCCTGAGGAAGACAAACAAGAGCGAACATTACTTCAGGTGTTAAGATGAAGAGCAGAAAATATCAAGATGAAAGGCTAAAGGAAAAGGAAAGAGAGGAGCTGACAAGTGACGTTAAAACCACTGCTTGAGGAGGAAGGAACAGAGGAACGCAAGGAAGATGAAGAAGATGTGAAGATGTGAAGAAGAGGGAGAGGGAGAGGGAGAAAGAGGAAGGGGAGGAAAGACAAAAGTAGCAAGAAGTCCAGGAAACCCAGGCATTTAAGTATGACAAGACCAGGAAGACGAGGAAGGGAGGCAAGTACAGTAGAATATATTAATTACGAGGAGAGGAAGGAAGGAACAGGTCAGGCTATAATCAGACTGCCACCATCACCCGTGTCACCGAATGAGGCGAGGCGGACCACTTCGGACTCGCTGTGCCCATCATCAGAGGTACAATGAGATAATTGGCCAGTTAGTCATGAATAATTGAGGAATTAATCAGCCTATGACGATCCCAGGAAGCCCCTCCCCTCTCCTCTCAAATGGACAGACGCGCTGCTCCAGGATAGATTCAGAGGAGGTAACTCTGTCTTAACCCGGAATAAGGAGACGTGGAAGGGGAGAGGCAAGGTGTGGTAGAAGGGGAAGCAGGGAAGATGGTCAGAGAGAGAGAGAATACTGATGATGGAAAGGTGGAAAGTAGAGGAAGGAGGGTAACTGTATGTCATTGGTTGATGTGTGAAGAAAGACCTGAGGGAAGGAGAAAGGGAGCGGAGGACACCCAAGGTTGATACTGCTTATGGGGACTTATAGGTGAGGGGGAGGGAGGGGAAGGGATCACGAGGCGACAGAAACCTCAGGCTGTGAACAAACAACAGATATATCCTCGTGGGGCTTCTACTGCCGCTGAGGTTTGGGATTAATTCGCAAATGCATCGAAAGGAATGTTACTGAAGGCACCTGTAACGCCTCGCCTCGCCTCAGCTGCCTCGCCTGCCTGTACTAGTGCTCCTCCATCTTAACTTCATCTTCATTTTCTTTCTTAAATGGTTTCTTACACCCGTCTGGACAGTGAGGAAGAAAAACATACATCCTATCATCTCATTGGCTACACACTGACGAATTGGAGCGTCTCTTACAAGGTTTCAAGCTCCAAATAAGATCTTGAGTTGACCTGATAATCCAATTAGGAAGTCAGAGTGCTGCCTCACCCTGTAGACGTCGGCGAACCGCAAGTCGGATCGGCTGAAATAAGAGTGGGATCGACTCGTAACGAAACCCTACAAGGCGCGATGGCTGCCGTGTCCCTCAACGCAGTCTTTGTGCCCACCAAGGGAGGGAACACGACCTGGCCACTTCCTCCACGCGACGACTTCCCTCCCGGCTTTCCGGACTAAAAGAAACACCTCCCACGGCTTCACTTACATTTCAGACCAACGCATGACTTGAATCTCCACCTAAACCTTGCATTTAACATCACCTCTACGTCGCTTCTCTTCGTCTACACCTATCCCCCTATGAAACTTTTGACCGCAAGACTTATATAGTACAATGTTAGGCATGTATAAGGATGAATGTTCCCTTGTTAACGCTGCCACGAGACACCCGGATGAGTAACACCGCGGACCGTGACATGAAAACTGAACCTCTACTCAATCCTTCCTTCGCACTGCCCGACTTCCGTCCCCTTTCTGCAACCTGAGATGATCCGAAGATTAGTCACGAGTCACCACCAATCCCTCAAGATACCTGATGGTGATTTCCTCCCATTGCTATCGTCTCAGAGGCAGGATACAGGCGGAGCATACGACTGAGGCGAGGCAGATAGGGTCTCAGTGAGGAAATTCGATAATAGGAAGATTCTTGAAAGAGCTTCTACGGAAAAAAGAAAAGGATAGGAAGCATAGAGTAAAGATTTATATGCATATGAAATCTATATCAAATCACGACGATCATGCTCAATTTTTATGTACATGTGATAGATGGTGTGGAATGATGATGCTACAGGTGGTGAGTGTGAATAGAAGGTAAGTGGAGAGGTTAGTTGATGAAGCACCAGGTGTAAGGTTGACCCCACACCTCTTACCTGACTCCCTCCACTTACACTACACGAAAGAAACTCATTTTTTTTTTTTCTTCCCCTGCTAAATGTCAAACCTAATCCTTCTCTTAATTCCACCTTCAGCTTACGACTCCCTTCACAACCTAACCTAACAGTCACCACTACAACTATCATACCACCACAATCACTACCACGAGAGAGAGAGAGAGAGAGAGAGAGAGAGAGAGAGAGAGAGAGAGAGAGAGAGAGAGAGAGAGAGAGAGAGAGAGAGAGAGAGAGAGAGTGTCCACTGCACCCAACAATCTATCACATCCTTTCTTCCAGGAATTCCAGCTCCTTCCAGGCAAGAGAGCGCTGGACACAACAAGTCCTGGAAGCGATATCTCCTCAAGATGCAATATTGTCGACCTTCACTACCTGAGGAGACGGTGTGTGTGTGTGTGTGTGTGTGTGTGTGTGTGTGTGTGCGTGCGTGTGTGTGCGTGTGCTTTCAAGACTTCTACCTAATTCATTATAAGATATTTTGCTTATTGAAAAAAAGCTACATAGAAAAGAGAGAGAGAGAGAGAGAGAGAGAGAGAGAGAGAGAGAGAGAGAGAGAGAGAGAGAGAGAGAGAGAGAGAGAGAGAGAGAGAGAGAGAGAGAGAGAGAGAGAGAGAGAGAGAGAGAGAGAGAGAGAGAGAGAGAGAGAAGAGAGAGCAATATAAAAAAAAGAGATGAAGGACATTCTACTTAATTAACACGCAAAAAAGGTAAACTTCACCACTTAAGAACACCTGTGTGCCATCAGCCTTACACACACACACACACACACACACACACACACACACACACACACACACACACACACACACTTACTCACACTATGTCATCATCCAACACTAAATACAAATAACCTCTCTCACTTCCCTCCCTCAGAAAGCCCAGAGGAGCCTAGTCTATGTCCCGCCCCCCCTCAACCCCCCTTGCCCCCCCTCGTCTCTCAGGGTCCTATCTCTCGCGGCGACCAATAGAAACAGACAATCACCGGACCAACGGGACGGCCCAGCTTCTGATTGGTGGCTGGCGGTATCATGCAAGGATGGAGGGACGTGGGAAGGGGAGGGATGAGGGAGTGAAGGAGGGAGGCTAAAGAAAACGGGGTTCAGAGAAGAGCCGGAGCGAGGGAGGGCTTAGCTATGTGGCGAGAGAGAGAGAGAGAGAGAGAGAGAGAGAGAGAGAGAGAGAGAGAGAGAGAGAGAGAGAGAGAGAGAGAGAGAGAGAGAGAGAGAGAGAGAGAGAGAGAGAGAGAGAGAGAGAGAGAGAGAGAGAGAGATGAGAGATGAGAGGAAAACTTATATGATTTTGAGAGATAGAAGGAAATGAGATGAATAATGAAAAGAAGAAGAAGAAGAAGAAGAAGAAGAAGAAGAGGAAGAAAAGCGCAACTGTGGATAACCGGAGATAGAAAGGTCGCGGACATTAAACATAACTAATGAATACCAAAGGGTCAAGAGAAAGCATAGAGAGGATCAACAAACAAACAAACAAACAAACAGGGGGCGTTAATAAGCATAACTAGCCCACCTGAGAGAGAGAGAGAGAGAGAGAGAGAGAGAGAGAGAGAGAGAGAGAGAGAGAGAGAGAGAGAGAGAGAGAGAGAGAGAATGAGACCTAGACACTATATAGATAAAACCAGAACTTAGAGTCTAGAAACAGAAAAAAAAAGAGAATGAAAACATATTAATACTAGGAACGACACAAAAAAAGGACTTAATAGGAACCACAAAACACAACTAAATAAGAATATCACGTGCACAGAAAAGCATAAAACTAACACATTAACAAAACAAGAGAGAGACAGAGAAGAAGAAGAAGAAAAAAGCATAGCAAATAAAGGCGTTGACAAGATAATAAGAGGGTGACATGCAGAATGAAAGAAAGATCACTTGAGAGGCGATAGAAGGTCTCTCACTACACTAGCTAACCAAATGCCACACACACACACACACACACACACACACACACACACCATGATTAACTTTTTAAACCAGTAATTCCAGTGTTTGACCGACGTTCTTGGACGACTTGGCACCGGTACTTTTTATGGCACACCACACACACACACACACACACACACACACACACACACACACACACACACACACACGACTATCAATCATCGAGGAGAAGGGGGAGAGAGGGGGAAGGGAAGCAAGGAAAGGAAGACATAAAAGGTAGACGGGACACGAGTCTTCTCATATTACTTACGATACAAATCAGTTCGTAGACAATCTAAGGAGATTAAAAACACTGTGATAGAAAATAACGAGGGTGTGAGAAATGATAAGGCGCGGGGGAAGGGAAGCAAACTGGCCCATTATATGTAAGTTATGTGAGTGATGAAGAGAGAGAGAGAGAGAGGGACAAGGGATGACAACTCTATAGGAGACATGACACTGCTAACACTCACTCCCTCACTACTCAAAGTCTCACACTGCACGAAGGGGTAGTTAACGTATCACTTCTGCAGGTAAAGAGTCTACTACTGAAGGTGATTACTAACAACTGAGTGAAATGCAACGTACAAAAGAGACACTTCTACATTATGAAACATATTGTAACTGGATAAACGCACTTCAGAGCATAATAGAGAGTGAACTTATGAACTTTACAAGAAGGAAGAATAAGAGGATGGTGGAGAGAGTTAGTGTTACTGATCAGACTTAGAAAAGACTGACCAAGTGAGGAGATACAGACAAAAGTAAACATCAACACTCTATGGGATATCAAGCAAGATGGACTTAGGAATGATGAACACTTAGGAGAAAGATCAACATAGATGGACAAGTGTGAGAAGTGAGTGACATTGTGAGTTTGAGGGACAATGTAGTGACGTTATTATTAAGGTTTTTGTGTGTTGTTTTACGAGATCACTAAGAGAAATAGGTGACTGTCAGGCTATCTCGCACCAGGACGGAAGGAAGATTCACTAACAAACTTGGGCGATACGACAACTGGTAATCTTAGTGAGACTGATTCTGCGTGACGATATTAGCATCTTAACATTCACACACACACACTGACCACTGACTTGGGCACTTCAAAAAAATACTTCCATTGTCACTTATAAGAAAACTTTGTAAATTAATGGACTCTGACTGAGCACTTTTCAGGTTGACAAACACTGACACTTGAGTGATTTTGTGACTCAACACTGATTACACTGGCACGAGGCCTTGAGGTCCTGGCCACACACTTAACGTTATGCTTCGTGGAACAGTGACAGGAGAAAGTGTGGTGGTGGTGATCATGGTGGTAGTGAGATATAGAGACTTAGAGAGTTAGAGACTTAGAGACTTAGAGACTTAGAGAGAGAGAGAGAGAGAGAGAGAGAGAGAGAGAGAGAGAGAGAGAGAGAGAGAGAGAGAGAGAGAGAGAGAGAGAGAGAGAGAGACTTAGAAATTAAGCAATGGACATGAGATGTGAGGCTAAATGCAATATATATACATGATATATATATATATATATATATATATATATATATATATATATATATATATATATATTATTATGGCTGTGAAGCAAACACAAACAGTAAAAAGATCATTGGATATTTACGTTGGGGTGAATAAAAGGATATAGTAGGCTGGACTCCATCGTAGTCTGCTGGAGAGCAGTCGGAGGCCCGGTCGTGATCGGCGCCGTGCAGGAAGCGAGAGAAGGTGTCGGGTGAGGAAGCTGCGAGCAGCGCTGGATGGAGGAGCGGATGGTGGTGGTGGTGTGGAGGCGGTGGACCCGCTGGAGACTCATCACGCCGCCCATCCAGAGGAGATGACGGCCGGTGGCCATAGTAGCCTGGGTACAGGAGGTTGGATTCGTGTAGTGATGGGTTGGGGATGGCTACTGAGGTGGGGAGGGACACGGGCAACAGTGGTGGGGGCTGGGGGAAGGAAGACGGCCGATGGTGCGGGTGATGGCTCATGGGTGGAGGGGGAGGCGAACTGCGGGGTGACAAGGGGCCCATCATGCCTGGCAGGGGACCACCATAGCGGGGGAAGTCCTCCAACAAGCGGCCAACTGTGCGAGGCGTCAGACGGGAGTCAGTCACCTTATGGCGTTTCTTCTTTGGAGTTACAACCAGTGGGAGAGCCTCGTCCTGCTCAGGCTCCATGCCACCGTAGGGAGAAGTCTGCCCACTAGGGATCATGCCACCCATGGGGGGTAAGCTACCATGGAAGAAACCGGGATGAGGCTTGTACATGGGCGGCCGCAGGTGAGGCAGATTGAGGTTGTTTAGGCTTTCTGACCCTGGGTACGGAGAGAGGTTGAGGGGGCCGTTTGGAGTGGGCATACCGTTGAGCCTGGGCATGTTGGGAGGCGTTCGGTCGAGCATCTTGTGAGAGCGAGGAGAGCGGGAGCCCTCCATCAGCTGCGAGGCAATGTCTCGGTTGAGCTGCTCAGCCGCTACCTCCGCCTGCTTAGTCAACAATTTCCTCTGTTGTACATACTTGTTGACGATGGTGTCGATGATGACGGCGAGGGAGGCGGTAATTTCCGTCTTCAATACGTCGGCGAGACCCTCAAGGTCTGTCACCTGCGAGTTGAGGTTTAGATTTCTTAACAGTTGTAGTTTTTCCGTCAAGTCGCAGTTTTTCAAGTCGTTTTCTCTCTGTCTCGCCTCCTGATTGCGGAGGAGGCGCTGGGCATAATCTAGGAGGTAGGAGGAGGCGTCGTTGGAGTCACTGGAGGAGGTAGAGGTTGGGGGTTTGGGGGAGGGGGCCCGCTGAGTCTCAGGGGAGCGCCGCCTCACACTCAAGTCAATCTGTAGCCCCCCCTCCTCACCAGACTCCGGCGCCCGCGACTCTCCTTGCTCGTCCTCCTCCAGGCGTCTCGTCTTGTTGTCGGGCTCAGCCGCGGCCTCGCCCTCCTCCGTCTGCGAGTCATAGCTGTTTCTGGCCTCATGTTGCTGAGGCAAGTACAACTTCCGTTTCTTGCAGCCGTTCACCGTCGTGTTCGGGGTGGGCGAGGAGCGGATCACACTCACTATGTTCTCCAGTCGCTTCCTGGGTTCGGGGGAGTCTGTGCGCGGGCTGTTCTGACTCATGGTCTCCTCCACCTCGGACTCGCAGCGAGCATCTTCCGCGGTCACACTGTCCTCCCTGGCAGCGTTCGTGTCCTCGTTACTGGTCTCCACTGGCTCCGCGGCACCTTTATAACTATTATTATTGTTGTGTAAAGAACGGGCGGCCTCTATTTCCTCCATGGTTAAAATTTCTCTTTTACGCCCCTGCAGTATTTCTCGTAAGAGTACGTTATCTGCTTCTGGTCCCCGAATCACTGAGTTCACAGCATCTGCACTATGGACGCTCGAGCTTGTCACTTTGTCCAACACACCCATGGTTGCCACTGTGTCTTCGGGCGGGCAGGGCGCCACAGGCTTGGTGTGGGCGCCGAATAACTCACTTAACATACCGCGAGAACCCGCCGTGGGTGGGGGATTGAAATAGTTCACAAACGGTAGTCCACAAAAAGACTGACTTGCACTGAAGAGGTTGGGAGCACTTCCCGGCCTGACTGCATTAACACTAACACCACACAGGTTGGGCAGACTACTGAAGGCCGAGTAAGAGTTCCTTGGCTCTCCGGCGTCTACTCTTGTTCTGATCCGTTTCGGTTTCTTCGACAGCTTTTCTCCTAGCATGAAGCAATCGCTTTCTTCGTCGTGAGCCATTGCAGTAGGCAGCGCGCCGATTGGTGGAGGATGCATGGTGGGTGGAGCGAGAGGCAGCGGTGGCCAATAGGGTGGCGCTACGTCACGAGGCCCGAGTCTTAAACCACCAACCAGGCTGCTTGGCTCATCCGGTGCGCCTGTAAGGGTAAGAAAGACGTACGTGAGTATGTTGAGGATGCGCAATGGTAACTTCTTGGTGGTTTATAATACATAATAACATATAATTATGTTAAATATATAATTTACAAAAAGGTAGAAGATGTCATCAGAAGGTGTATGGAAATAAGCGAAATGAACAGAGGGTCCAAATTATATGGAAAAAAGGTGCCGACCCCGGACGCGGAACCTGCTAAATAGCGGCCTCTGGCACATTGGCGCGTTACAATCTCACCCCCGTCAGATGAGGACCCTCCCGGCAGCTCTCTCCAGAATCACCAATGAGGCTCATGAGAAAACAACTCTGGCCAACTTATCCAATTATGGGAAATAAAACTTGTATGCCACGAAACATATATTAGTGCCTCCAGAAGGCTTCACGGGTCGCCTCGCAGCCTCCAACATGACCACCTAATTAATTAAGAGCCACATCTCCGAGGACCAGCAAGTGTCTTGGCCGATACCAGGCTACCTAGCAGAGGTGGACGGTCGTCTCTGCGTGTACGGAGGCTGGAACGGACATACTACATGAACCCACCATAATATATAACAAGGAAAACACTAAGAAGAGCAGAATAAGAACAAGAGAGGAAAAAAATGACATGCCGAAAATACTCTGCCTAAGACTTGCGAGCGGCGAGGAGGAGCGAGCGAGCGAGATCTGGCGAGCCGTCGCTGCCGACTCACAATTCGACAATAATGACAACAAGAGCAAGTCTCCGTGGCGGGCCGCGTGCGAGTGACGGCCTCGAATTGCTTTTATATTTCATAAAGATGGCATACGCACACGACTGAAGGAATGAGTAGAGGCTGAACGGCTTGTAGGGTGGCTTCTCGAGGCTAAGCTGACCTAGGCGTACAGGGTGAAGAGTGAGGGAGGAAGATTGACACTATCTTGACGAAGGCGATGCAGGATGAGAGAGAGAGAGAGAGAGAGAGAGAGAGAGAGAGAGAGAGAGAGAGAGAGAGAGAGAGAGAGAGAGAGAGAGAGAGAGAGAGAAGACAAAATAATAACAAATATATCTTAAGTAATTGTAGAGACTAGAAATACTCTCTCTCTCTCTCTCTCTCTCTCTCTCTCTCTCTCTCTCTCTCTCTCTCTCTCTCTCTCATTTCCACACCCCTACACGCTTTCCTTTCTCAATATGTCTACTCTCTCGCTTTCTCTCTCTCTTTGCATATCTGTCACTAAGTTTTATTCCACGGAAATTCAAGGAAAACTTGATAAACATATGAATAAAAGATAACTACAAAAATACGGGATGATGGAGGAGGAGGAGGAAGAGGAGGAGGAGGAAGAGGAGGAGGAGGAAGAAGAAGAGGAGGAGGAGGAAGACGGAGGAAAAACGCAAGTCCTGAGGAAAACAACATTTATAAAGCGTCAATAATAGAAAATACGCGGAGAGAGAGAGAGAGAGAGAGAGAGAGAGAGAGAGAGAGAGAGAGAGAGAGAGAGAGAGAGAGAGAGAGAGAGAGAGAGAGAGTAAAGGAGGGAGTGAGGGAGGGGTGGTGGTGGGGCGTCTCCTCAGGTTATCGATCGTGTAGCCTCTGGTCAGCTGTGGCGATGGTGGTGGTCCCTTTCCCCCCCTCCCCCCCCTTTCTCTCCCACCTTCACCCCCCCTTCCTCTTCTTCTCCCCCCTACAACATAACCCCCTACCACCCCTCCCCTACTAAGTCCAAGGACCCACTCTCTAAGACTAATATTTATTCACACATGCGGGTTGTGCTCTCTTCGTTAAGGGGAATAAAAGAATCATGTCCAGGTGTCTTCAGTAGTTTGTTTCCTCAAGGTTTCCTGCATGACATACGAAGCCTCTATTCTAAGGGGCACCGCTAGCCACTTAAGGGCGAAGAGTGGCACAGAGCCTTCAGGGAGCACGCAGGAGCCTCGCAACGCTACTTAATATACCTTGAGGACTGCTGACTGACGGGAACAGGCCGGCGCTTGTTCCATATTCACTAGTATGTCTCCGTGCTGAGTGCAGCACTCTGTTTATATCCCCCTCCCCCCTCTCTACTATGTCTGTTTCTCTCTCTCTCTCTCTCTCTCTCTCTCTCTCTCTCTCTCTCTCTCTCTCTCTCTCTTCTATTCTCTTCCATCTCATTCATCTTCTCTCATCCACATTCTCATCCAACTTGGTCTCGTCCTCACAGGTGGGACGGAACAACCCCTTGATGGCTCCCCCAAGTCAACCACATCATCACGAAACATGAAACCAAACTTATGACAACTATATGTCCATTGATGTTGAAAGACGTAATGACAGAGTGCAATTAGTGATGTGTCTCGCCGCTGGGGGGGACTTTTGTTTATACTCATTCTGATAAAAAGGTCTTTGAGTAAACAGTTATGTAGAACCCACGAGGTATAAGGCTAAGCAGAACACGTGCTGAGTGAGGCTTTAGTAACAGAACAGCAGTGACATGACATGCGATCACACCTCACTGTCGCGTCACAATCATCTGTCCTGAGTAAGGGGTGACAACAATGATTTGGACATGCTATCCCCTCTGATTCCCTCGTGCCTTGTCCCACCACCTGTCTCCTAGCTCCGCGCCGCTCATCTGACCAGTCTCCCATCGCTTCCAGCCGCGCAATGACCACCGCCGCCGCTGAGGCCTAAAAAGAGGACGGACTTTACCTGCTTCAAAACTCCCCGCCAGAGTAGAGATGCGGAAGGATCACACTCCTTTCAACGACGCTGTACACTAAGGCAACGACACGCACTCCTACACGAACATATCCTACAATAAGTCTGATGATTATACCTTCTAAAGAACCTATCCATACCTCTTAGGAATGTATAATAGAGTTTAAAATAGAAAAAAAGGTGAAATCCTGGAACCTGAGCGGGCAAGAGTGACACGCGCGGTAGAGAGGCGCGTGCTAAGGTGAGTTGCCAGCGAGGGTATATTATTAGGCTCAGGTAATGACAGTCATTAGCCTCTTGCGTTTGTCAAGGATGCCACGTATGTTTTCCCGCTAACCAACAGCCTCCACGCCTCCACTCTACCACCACCTTTCTTCCTTCCTTCCATCTTCCCCTTACCTCCACCTTACTACCCCTTACACGCATTCCACCCCTTCTAACCTCACCCCCCCATAACCCTCATCCCTTTCTCTTCTCTCCCTCCCTCTTTCCTTACGTTCTCCTGCTTCCCGCCTTCTCTTCCTTCCTTCCTTCCTTCCTTCACTGCATCATCCACTGCTTTCCACTACGGATGTTGCAAATCTTTCCCTGTCATTATTATTACCATTACATAGACTGGTCTCTCTCTCTCTCTCTCTCTCTCTCTCTCTCTCTCTCTCTCTCTCTCTCTCTCTCTCTCTCTCTCTCTCTCTCTCTCTCTCTCTCTCTCTCTCTCTCTCTCTCTCTCTCTCTCTCTCTCTCTCTCTCAAACCAGCTTATCGGGCTATTAAAAAAAAATCTTCTGCCACCACCACCACCACCACCATCACCTCACTGAATTATATACGGAAGTAATTAATTAATAGAGAGTTGATTAGTCGATTCCGCAGCAGGGAAGTTGTGATGTGATTACCTGTAATACCCAGCTCACACCTGCACCCTACCTACGTACACCTGCCTCTGCGGGGGCGTTCGACCTCACCTCGACACCAAATCAAGGCAAATATTAAGTCCAATGTGTGTTTGGTTTCGGTATCTCAGGCAAGGCTTAAGTGTAAAAAGGAGTACTAAGGAAGAACAGGCAGTAGCAGTCCTATATAAGTGGTTCAGTACATTAGTTATTCTACGTTAACATGCTAAGTACACACACACACACACACACACACACACACACACACACACACACACACACACACACACATCATAAGCATAACATAACACCAGCGTCCTCATTCAAGAGACGTTCACCTGTATGTGGGAGGAAGAAAAGAGAGAGAGAGAGAGAGAGAGAGAGAGAGAGAGAGAGAGAGAGAGAGAGAGAGAGAGAGAGAGAGAGAGAGAGAGCGAGAGAGAGAGAGAGAGAGAGAGAGAGAGAGAGAGAGAGAGAGAGAGAGAGAGAGAGAGAGAGAGAGAGAGAGAGAGAGAGAGAGAGAGTAGAGAGAGAGAGAGAGAGAGAGAGAGAGGAGAGAGAGAGAGAGAGAGAGAGATGAGAGAGAGAGAGAGAGAGAGAGGGGGTGGGGGCAGTACACATGTGTGGCCTTATAGTCTGACAAGCAACAATTCTCCCGTCACTTCCTTATACATGTAACAAAGCCAGACAACATGAACATAATAACATAACATAATAACATTGAACACATTGTGAATACTCAATAATAACACTGATATGAACACATGCATCACCTCTACACACACACACACACACACACACACACACACACACACACACACACACACACACACACACACACACACACACATGCACATCACGTATACACACACAACAAACATTCAACCTTATAACTAGACCAACAATAATCACACGCAACATATTGACACAAACACAGCATGACAACTACTAAATTAAACATATAGAAGATATATTCAAGTACAAAAGTGTACAATCACCTTCCACACTCTCCACATGCAAGTATAATGTGAACACTACAACACCATACACAGTTACAACCACATTACTTATCCATTACTAACGTACTAAAAAAATCATAAAGAAAAAGACACACATGCAGACACCAAAAGACTTCTGTTCACTTATGACCCAGACAATAACACACAGGATCCACACACACCTGCATCACATTGTGTTGCAGGAAAAACAAGGAAAATATAGAAGTGAAGAAAACGAGGCTACAACACTGAGGTGCATGGAACATTGGTGCAACACTGAACACTGGTACAACACTGAACTCTGGTAGAACACTGATGTGCCCGGAGCACTCACTGGTAAAACACTGGTACAACACTGAGGTGCACGGCACACTCGTACAGCACAGGTACAACACTCATGTGCACGAAGCACTGGTACAACATTAAACACTGGTACAACATTGAGCACTGGTACAACATTGAGCACTGGTACACTGGTACAATACTGATGTGCAGTGAGCACTGGTACAACACTGAACATTAGTACAACACTGAGGTGTACGGCACACTCGTACAACACTGAACACTAGTACAACACTGACGTGCACGGAACATTGACACAACATTGATCACTGCTACAACACTGATGTGCACAGAGCACTGCTACAACACTGATGTGCACGGAGCACTGCTACAACACTGATGTGCACGGAGCACTGCTACAACACTGATGTGCACGGAGCACTGCTACAACACTGATGTGCACGGAGCACTGCTACAACACTGATGTGCACGGAGCACTGCTACAACACTGATGTGCACAGAGCACTGCTACAACACTGATGTGCACGGAGCACTGCTACAACATTGAACACTGCACAACACTGAAACACACAACATGCAACACACATGCACAATACTAGCATAGTAACATTAACATTGAGATGCAGGTGAAAATAAAGTAACATAGGTGTGCAACGGGCACCTGCAACACATATACATTCAACATATATAAAGAAAAGCAAACTACTGATATAAAAACACGCAAATATAGTGAAAGAAAAAAATATATTCTCTCTCTCTCTAGAATCCGTAGGTAACAAATAAAGTACAGTCCACAACTGAAACATCCTTAAACATAGACTGAGCGTGTATCCCTCAATACAAACACGCCGTGGCCATTAATACATGTACATAAACTGTATTTGCTGAGGCGTCCATCCGCCCCGACAGCACCAAGTGGACGAGCCGGAGCCAAGGCGGCCTCAGGGCTTGGTGGCTCTCCATGGCTCTGCGTGGCTCTCTGTCACGCCCTAGTATAACCTCAGCTGGGGAACGCAACGGACAATACAGTATACGCACAGGCACGCCCTCAGACTACATCAAGTATAACACACGCATGATGTCCGTCCGCGTATAGAACATTAATAGAGTAATAAAACAAAAAATAAATACCTATAATACATCAGGTGAGGCAAGTCCAGAGGTGCAGCACATTACGACACACACACACACACACACACACACACACACACACACACACACACACACACACACACCACACACACACACACACACACACACACACACACACACACACACACACACCCACACCCCGGCCTGACGACACACTCCACCTACACCACAACCATGATAAGTTAAGATTTGTTATTAATAATCCCATGACGCATCACCACACTCACTTATCAGCACACACTTCCCTTCCATCACACCCAGCAAGGAGGGGCGCCGTTCCTGTCACCCCTCCACTAGCCACCCCGCGCCCCCTCCTTCCTCCCTTGCCTTGCCGTAAACACAGCAGCAGACGGAGATGAACTGCTGCGGAGCCAAACTGATTCCTTGAGGCAATACCTGTCACAGCAGCACAACAGCCTCGATCAGACAACTTGTGTGGCTCTCTCTGTTCCAGTCAGATCCAGTCCAGCCCAACGTCGCCAGCAGATGCTCCTCCTCCTCCTCCTCCTCCTCCTCCTTCTCTTCCTCCTCCTTCTCCTTCTTTTCCTCCTCTTCTATCTCTTCCTCCTATGACACCCAAGGCTAGTCTCACGTCACCTTTGCTTACTTACTTCCTTCCTCTCACTTCTTCCTTCCTCCTCGAACTGCCTTTCTCTTTCCTAAGTTTATTTATTTATTTATTTTACTTTCTTATCTATATACAGCCTCGCAAACTTTCTCATTCCTGTTCTTTATCCTATTTCTTAAAAAGTATTCGTTTTCTACATCAGAAATCTCGTCTAAATCCTTTTATTTTTTTGTTTATTTTCCTTTCGTTTTTTTCATAAATTTTCATGAATGTATTAATTCAAACATTTATTATTGTCTGTATTTTCCTCATCATTTCCTGTCGATGAATTTCTTGCCTCAATCGGGAGGAGGAGGAAGAAGAAGAAGAAGAGGAGGAGGAGGAGGAG
>JAPQNM010000046.1:2425346-2436811 GCA_029783475.1 Metacarcinus magister
CTACTGCTACTACTACTATTACCCTGACCTCATCTCTCTTCACCACTACCCTACAATCTCTTTCAACACCTCGATCATCATTTCTATCACTATTATCGCTTCAACGCAACCACCACCACCACCATCACCACCACCACCACCACCACCACCACCTTGGAAACTCCCACCCCACGTGACAGCCCTTCAGTGTGTTTATTTTGTAATCTTTTGTTTACTTACAGTTAGTTTATCAATCTATGAAGGTCTATTTTTCATGACATCACATCACACACACACACACACCCACCCACACACACACTGAAATCTAGGACTGAAATGTGCTTAATACCACAAGGGAATCAAGCACTATCTCTCTCTCTCTCTCTCTCTCTCTCTCTCTCTCTCTCTCTCTCTCTCTCTCTCTCTCTCTCTCACGTATTTATATTTATACAGCTCATATTAGTGCATTAAGTCATTAGTCAAACAGTGCGTTCCTGCCACACTCTCAGCTGGTGATAATGGAAGGTAAGTAAACAGTTAAAAACAACCACCAATCCAGTAACAATGGAACACGATAAGGTCATTTTTATCTCTAGCTACAAGTCACCACAGATCAGAGGTATTATGCAAGGACGGGACATGGTCTGTACATGTATACGTGCGTGAGGTTTTTTTTTTTTTTAATATTTTATACTAATTCTATTTATGAAACACTTGGGTTTAATTCCATGTAAAGTTTAAGTGTTGTAAAAATGGGAGGGAAATGTATTTAACTTGTGCATCATTCCATTCTGATGCTGTGATAAGAGAAGGACTTATTGAACGAGAGAGAGAGAGAGAGAGAGAGAGAGAGAGAGAGAGAGAGAGAGAGAGAGAGAGAGAGAGAGAGAGAGAGAGAGAGAGAGAGAGAGAGAGAGAGAGAGAGAATAAAAAAAAATAAAATACAAACGGACAATATTTTAGTTTTAGAGATTTTCCAGTGCCCATACGACAAGGGACTTTTCTCTACTCTAACAACACACAACAACTAAACAAAACAAAACAATACCAAACTAATACCCCGACAATGTATAAGCGTTGAGTAAAGCGTCCCAAACATACGTGGTGAAAGCGAAGCCCTTTTATGCCTTTCAATATTTAATGATCCATCGTGTATATGCATAGAAAACGGAGAAAAATATCTACCGTGCCTTGTGAAAACTAATGAAAATTGCATGTTTAAGTAAGTAGTGCATGCATGTAGCGAGGGAGTCAAGCTACGGCAATCCACTTTTCCCTACATCAAGACACGCCTACCAGTGATAATGGGCGGTGGAGGTATCAGGGCGGGAGACTAAGCAGTAATTTACACTTTCACGACTCTACACGAAGCTATAGACTCTCGCGGTGGTGGTCTTGTCTAGTAAAGAATAAAAATGCGTGTGTGTTTGCGTGTGCGTGTGTGTGTACGTGTTTGTGTGGTGTTAACGATCGGTCTAGTCTTCAATACAAAGACGAATACTTTATACCCTCACACTCCACTCCTTTGAACGGAATGATTAAAAGACAGACGAACATTTTCCCCCAAAACAAGATTCAACCCTCGTCTCACTCCTTCATTCCTTTGGTTATGAAGCAAAACTCTTGTGCTTCTCAGTTTTCAATCACACTCTGCACTCTTGTCAGCCATACTCAATGCTTCCTTCCTCCTCCTCCTCCTCCTCCTCCTCCTCCTCCTCCTCCTCACTAACTCTAACTCGTAGGTCTTTTAAAACCCAGAAAGAGAAAGAGAGAGAAAGGAAAAAACGGTATTCTCTCATCATTCATTTTCTTCCTCCCTTTCAAAACCCCGACCCTCTGCCGCCCCTCTCCCCTCTTCGCCTCTTACCTTCCCTGACTGCCGCTAGAGTCACCCTCGGCTTCACAAGATCACCAACGCCCAACTTTCGCTAATTTGGCGCTAGTGTACAGATTCTGAGGCTAACGTCCTACCTCAACTATACTACTACTACTACCTCTACCTCCTCCTCCTCCTCCTCCTCCTCCTCCTCCTCCTCCTCCTCCTCTTTCCTTTCCTTTTTAACGTGATCTGATTTAACGCTATATCAGAATTTCCATTTTTTCTTTCTTTCTATTTTTTTTTTTTTTATCTGACTATGAAAAGGACTGAAGGTGATGTGAATGGTGGTGATATTATTATTATTATTATTATTATTTTTTTAGTTTTCTTTTATATTTTTTGTTCTTTTGTTCTTTTACGGGTCTGAAGTGGGAGGTGAAAATTATTGATGGTTGGCGAAGAACATTTGTGAAGTATATGAATGTTATACTCTTCCTCTTCCTTCCTTTATTCTGTTTTCTCTCTTTTTTCATATCTTAGCGCTATATAGGAATTTATGGAACTGTGGCAACGAAAAAGAGGTAAAGAGGGAGGGGGAAAAAGAGGAGAGAGATAAAGAGAGAGAGCAGAAAAAAAGAGAGAAACACAACCCATCACACACGACATGAAACTTTCTACATAGGTGTCGATATTTCACGTTACACTTATACTTATATTACCTTTCTCTTATTATTACACCTGTCTGGCCCCTTTCACCCCTACCCCCCTTTCTCTCTCTCTCTCTCTCTCTCTCTCTCTCTCTCTCTCTCTCTCTCTCTCTCTCTCTCTCTCTCTCTCTCTCTCTCTCTCTCTCTCTCTCTCATCACCCTTCACTAAACCTCACACTCCCTTCTGTCTTCACCCGCTGTCACCTCATTAAAATTAGGTTAGTACGGAAGTGGAGCAGTGTTACGTCTTGGTGGATGGAGGAAAGGGAGGAAAGGGAGAGAAGGAGGGAGGGAGGGAGGGAAGGAGGGAAGCGGAACATACTATAGGAGGAAGGAACGTGGAGGGAACAGTAGCACGCGAGAGACGACAAGACAGCATGTGACAGCCTCCTACTTCTCTCTCTCTCTCTCTCTCTCTCTCTCTCTCTCTCTCTCTCTCTCTCTCTCTCTCTCTCTCTCTCTCTCTCTCTCTCTCTCTAAGCAGGTGGTTAATCTCTTCATCGCAAAATCGGTCGCTTAACAATCCTGTAACTCGGTCAATCGGCGTTCAATGCAATCATTCAAGAGCCGATGTTTCCTCCCTCCTCCCCCTTTTTCTTCTACTTGATTCTCCCTTCTCTCCCTTCCTCCCTGTTGCTCCTTCCTCCTCCTCCTTCTCCTCCCTCCTCTTGTTCCTCTCTCTAGGTTTGGTTGTATGGTTTTTCTGTTGTTTCTCTTATTCTGTTTCTGTGGTGTGGTTATGAAAAGTAAGTTCAATGTCGTGTTTAAGGTTTTGTCTGTCTGTATATATAAAGATTTTGTCCCTATTTAGTATTATATTATTTGGTCTAAGTACTTACCAACACCAACCACTTAACAAACGACAACATTAATATTACTTAGAAAAACAAGAAACTCATACAAAATTGGTATTACAATCTACAATTCCTCAATCTTCAACTTTCCATCCCTCGCCTCAGCCTCGGTAACTTAAGGCAGCAGGATGAGAAAAAAATAATAATATCCACAATCACACATCGATAACAAAAGCCTCGCTGACCACCTCCTGAAGGCAGATGTTCAAACACGTGTCACTTAAGCACGTGCTACTCTCCTTAACATCCACTACATCCACCTTTATCCACCAGGACCATAGGGGTTAGAGTTCCTTAATTCCTTATGGTGGTGCTTCTGGGGGGACACAAGGGACTGTATGAGGTAATGTCTTAAGGCTTAGATCCCTTTCTTCCGCACGTCCCATCGCGTTGATTAATTGAAGACGATGAAGGATAACCTACCAATGCTACTACGACCTCACCATCACCGGAGGAAGGGTGAAGGGAAGGGTGAAGGGATAGGTGAAGGGAAGGTGAAGGGGCGTGAAGGGGCGTGAAGGGGTATTGTGCTCTGTCTTTACATATTCTCCGTTGGACTCATCGTAATGCCTGGCTCGAGAGAGAGAGAGAGAGAGAGAGAGAGAGAGAGAGAGAGAGAGAGAGAGAGAGAGAGAGAGAGAGAGAGAGAGAGAGAGAGAGAGAGAGAGTGTGTTGGGTGGATGTGAGGTTGACAGCGAAGATGGAGAGGATGGAAGAGGGTGGTTGGGTGGAGGGGAGTGTTCTGAGGGTGGAGGAGGGTGGTGGGGGAAGGGCGGGACGACCCACTTAGAAGGGAATAGAAGTGGCCAATCAACTGATGAAGAGAAATCTTACCCACACAGACAACACAGTGTTTCTCTTCTTCCTTTCAGGTGGTCCACTCTTTACTACGTTTTACTCCTCTACCTAAAATATTCACTCCACGCACACCCATACACTAAGTACACACACACACACACACACACATACACTAAGTACACACACATATACACCCATACTACCATTCTTTCCTATACATCCATACACCATACGTACATAGGACCCTCATACACTTACGTACACAATAAACTGTGTGTGTATATCCCTAACCTATGTAACTGCACTTCTTGCCTACCATACACACTTCCTGTCTCCCATACACGCACCATACACGCACCATACACGCCCGCGCCTCCCGTACCATATACACCGGTGCGTTCTATACATACTCTTACCTAACACATAATGAGTCATCACCAACACACGTGCGAGACTGATAAACACACTTTGTAATATGTGCCTTGTCACTAGCTACCTTCACTCCCCCTCCTCTCTCTCTCTCTCTCTCTCTCTCTCTCTCTCTCTCTCTCTCTCTCTCTCTCTCTCTCTCTCTCTCTCTCTCTCTCTCTCTCTCTCTCTCTCTCTCTCTCTCTTTGTGGTAAGCTTTAAAAAAATCCATGGTATACATAATTGTTTTTCGTTTGTGTGTGTGTGTGTGTGTGTGTGTGTGTGTGTGTGTGTGTGTGTGTGTGTGTGTGTGTGTGTGTGTGTGTGTGTGTGTGTGTGTGTGTTCTATACGGTAGATAAACGCTGTATCCTCCTCCTCCTCCTCCCCTGGGACGGTTACTACGTGTTAGGATCACTCATTGCTGTGGAACGAGAGAATATCCATCGACCTTAATCACTCCTCAGCCTCCCTCTATAGACGCCTTCCTACGCCGCCGCCACAGCTGCTGCCGCCTCCCCTTACACGCCTTGTTGACAGTGGTAGAAGGTGATAGACAACTCATATGCAAGTAAACACTCACTATTTTCACCATTTAGTGTTGCGTGTCCGAGAAACAACACAATACATTCCTTACACACACGCTACAACACATTACCTCACGCCCCACCGGCCGCCCTTACCGCAAGATCATCTAAGGTAACGAAACTTTCCGCTACGATGCAAGCGAGGGTGACGCCGCCTCAGAAACACAGTGGGTAAAGTTTAAATTTACGCGCCAAACCCTTGTGGAGGAGACCCATTGTGGTTGTGGCCGTCCATTACGCTGCTAGTCATCACTGAGGTAGACTAGTGGTTCATCTTGCTCTGGTGCGTCCTGGCAGGTGACGCAGCCGGGGCGAGAACCACCGGAACAAGTGGGAGGCACCATGTCTGCGTTCACCTTTCAAGGCTATTCTGTCACTGTTGGGATTATGTATATATATGTATTTATTTATTTATACACACACATATATCATAAGCATCTTTAAGTAATTACTGTATTTAATAATTATCTTCATTAATTTCGCAGCTGTGTGGTGCTTATTCAATTTGAGTTTGTTTTAAAAAGTTTTGGGATTTATCTTTCCATTCATCTCGTCTGATGGTAAGGTTGGGTACCTTTTAGTGTCGGTGTCCCGCTTGGCGCCTCCAGGTGGGCACGAGTCTTCAGGAGGACTGTACGTACTCGACCGAAGACACACCTGGCGGCTCTTCAACTTCAAAGAACGATTTCAAAAATTCAAACCCGAGCACCGTCGTCGGTTGAGGGTGATGCGCATGGCGGCCGTCAGGTGTCACGAAACTAGCGATCGATGACGGTATCGCCGGTCTATAACGCACCCGCCGCAAGGATAATTAAAGAGCTGCAAGAACACGTGGCGATGGGGGGGTGGCGGTGGGCGGTGGGCGGCGGGCGAAGTCGTTAGGAGCGTTGTCTGTCCTCGTCTGGGGCGGCGGCGGCGGCAGGGGAGGAGGCACTCAAAGGAACGCGGAAAGTTACGGACAGGAAAACAAATTAAATACACGGCGCGTCGTCCTTTCTACACACAGCTTTCCTCCGCCGACCAAGAACAACGAAAGCATCAAGAACAATACAAGGAAAAACCAAGACCAGACAGGAATGAGTCCAAGCAAAGAATGAGAAGATACACGTAGAAGATCATATAACCTTAACCATAGAAAAGAAAACAAGGAAAAAATATACGCTGAAGAAGGTAACTACGTCTGGCTTTCCCTTCCCTCAAGTCGGCGAGGCGTAGCGTAGCGAGGAGGCGGTGGTGGTGTTGTTGGGCGGAGGTCGTGAAGGGAGGGAGGAAGGGATGACCGTCACTTGGCTCCACTCAGGGGTCAGCTGATCCATGCGGAAGGGAGATTTACCTTAATGAGATGAGGGATGCCAGGTGGTAGTGTGGCGCTGGCCCGTGGCGAGTAACTTCCTCCTTCTCCTCTCGTATTATTTTCTATATTATTGAATGTACTGATCTGTTTATATTGATGTTATTTTGCAATGTTCTCAATTATAGGTTTCAAGTCCCTCAATGTTACTCCTCTTGGTTATCTTTCAAGAACTTTATCGTCTTACCTTCACTAAACCCACAAAATAATTCAAAAAACCTAATACACTTAAGAAACGCCATTTCCTCCTCGCTTTCTATTAGGTCTTACTGTGAACCAAACTACAGATGCTCACTTCCTTGCATCGATTATTTCTCCCTCCTCCCTCCTGAACCCTATACAGTGTGTGTGTGGATTATGGGTAAAGGTTATTAACGCGAAAGAACACTTGGTGGGGATTATCAGCCTTCCCATCAGCTTTACATTACCATCCTTTTCTTTAGCTTAACTGTAGTAGCTGCGATCTCGAGGTGACAGCCATAACGAATAGAAGAGCAGAGTAAGAAGAGAGGAAAGATAAACAAGGAGGAAGGAGAGAAATAACGAGAAGGAAAGCAAATAGAGCAAAACAGACGATAGCATACACAATCCCAGAGAGAGAGAGAGAGAGAGAGAGAGAGAGAGAGAGAGAGAGAGAGAGAGAGAGAGAGAGGTAGACATGACACGTGGCTGACAGGTGAGGCCAGGCAGTTATGGTCGTAATTCACAGGTAAGGGAGGAGGGGAAGGAAGGTGAAGGAAGGGGAGGGGAAGCAGGGAAGGAGAGGGGAAGAAGAGGGAGTACACTGGGAAAGGAAACAGAGAGAGAGAGAGAGAGATAGAGAGAGAAAGAGAGAAGAGGGAGGAAAGAGAGGGGAAAATTATGGTACTACTAGATTTCAGTGTACAGGAAAATAGAAGACGTACGAGGGGAAATGACAGGAGAGAGAGACACTATTACAGCACATTGTGTATTGATTCTATAGTGAGGGGAAGACAGGCAGGCGACAAGAGGGGAAGAGAGACAAGGAGGCGAAGGACAAGGCAAGGCAACTGTTATTGATGATATGTATGAATGCAAGACAATGTGTAAATTCATAGCAAGGAAATTGAAGGAAAAAAAGGATGAGGGAAGGATTGTAGGATGACTGTAGAAGGTGTTAAGTATATCCTTGAATCCTATATTCTATTCTAACGTTGAAGGGAGGTAATAGGAGTGTATAGATTAGCACGTGGTCTGATTCCCCTCACTTATCTTCCCTCCCTCCCCTCCTCTCTCTCTCCTCTTTCCCTTTCTTTCTGCCTTGATCCACACACACACACACACACACACATGCTTAATTAAGTAATAAAGAAAATGAAGAAGCAAAAAAAAAAATAGAAAAAAATAAGGCTTAGTTTAAGTAAAAAAAAAAAATCCAAAAAACCAGATTAAACTTAGAGATATAATTTTTTTTTTTGGGCACCTGAGCCAGTTTTAAAAAGTGCCTGACCCGGAACTTTTCTCTGTTTTTTTTGGGGGGGGGAGAAAGTGGTCAGATAGGCACCTGAATTGGGGGGATGAGGAGGAAGAAGCTGAGTCACTGTCCTCCTCCTCCTCCTCCTCCTTCTCTCCACCAATCTTTACTACGGTGCCAACATCCGGTGTCAGTCTATCAGATTAGCTCGGCCGGGTCGCCCCCACGTGTTAAAAGGTCAAAGGTCATGTGGCTCCCCTCGGTGTAACGTCATAGCCTCGGGTCACGTGACGGCCTTGACTTGCTTGCTGTATCGCGACTCCGGAGATGAAGTTAACTATTGACTGCACTTATTATTGATTTATTTTGTGGTCTGGTCATGCACGTGTTGCTTTGCTTGTTAACTATCATCATCATCATCATCATCATTACCTCCACTAAGAATACATTTTTTATATTCCATTTTTTTCAACTTCAATTTCTAGACCCAAAATCCCTCTAAAATATACTAAACAAAGACTCATTTTACTTATTTGTGTATTTAAGTTTTTTTTTCCCCTTGGACACGTGGTCAGTCTCCCTCTTATGGCGACTCCAGGTGAGGGGATGCACTGAGGGGAGGCTTTATAAGGTAATTGTTAGGGAATGCTGTGTGGTGAGGGCAGGGGAGCATGGAGGGCGGTTACTTGCTGTTAGGGAGGGTCGGAGAGGGCGGGGAAAAGAGAGAGAGAAAGAGAGAGATAGAGAGAGGGAGAGAGAGATGATAAGGAGTAAAGAAACATAGAAGAAACCCACACACAAGTCTAGTCTTTTCCCCTCACTTCTTCACCTCAAAGAAAGGGGACGAGACGCAAGAAGAAGAACAGAACAAGAACAAGAACACAAGAAAGACATATCAAGAACACCACACAAGGCAGGGAGGGTACAGAGAACACACACACACACACCCACACACACACACACACACACACACACACACACACACACACACACAAGACCCACCCTGAAGGCCATATTCTCCTCTCCATCCATGATCTCAAGGCCTCTCAACCTCGCCTCTTCGGGTAGCGCACACGAGGGAGGAGGAACCAAGGAAGCAAATCGGTAGTGGTTGTACAATTGCCTTTACGGTGATAACTAGTGTGAGATTTGTGGGGAACTTCGAGTAATTGCGAGGTGAAAGTGTGACGGGAGCTGGTTTGAGTGTGAGGGGATGGAAGGTGGAGGAGGGTAAGTGGATAGGGTGGATATAGCGTGCTGGTTGTATGATGGTGGTTGTCTATAGGTGGTGTATGGTAGTGGATGGTATGGATGGTAGTAGTGGTGGTGGTGGTGGTGGTGGTGGTGGTGGTGAAAGCGATAAATACATTCATTAATTAACTTTCTTCCTCTAAAGGTATTGAAACGAATATATTTTTTAAGATGTGTACTTTCAACAGCTTCGAGGTATGTACATATGTACGTACAAGGAACAAGGTGTAGGAACAAGATGTAGAACTTAGAGATATACAAGACAAAGAACTGAACTCTAAGACAAAGAATTGAAAGACGAAGAAAAAACTGAAAAAAATCGAGTGACGACGAAAATAAAATTGTGAAAAACAACAGAAAAATGAAACGAATAAAAAGTGAGAAAGAAACAAGAGTCAGTGAAGACGTAGCAAGTGAGAGAGAGAGAGAGAGAGAGAGAGAGAGAGAGAGAGAGAGAGAGAGAGAGAGAGAGAGAGAGAGAGAGAGAGAGAGAGTAGAGAGAGGAGAGAGAGAGAGAGAGAGAGAGACGGAGGAGAGAGAGAGAGGAGAGATAGAGAAGAGAGAGAGAGAGAGAGAGAGAGAGCGAGAGAGAGAGAGAGAGAGAGAGAGAGAGAGAGAGAGAGAGAGAGAGAACTAAGAAAAAATCATAACACTTAATATACACAACTAACCATACATTAAACTCATCTACAACACAATCTACAACAAAAAATAATAAAAAACAAAAATTCTTAACAGGCTACGAACACACAAGGATAGAACTCAAACCACTATCTTCACCTTTTCATTCCTTCCCTTCCTCCTCTTTCATCCTACCTACCTCTCTCTTACACCCTTTACCTCGTTATCTTCTCACCTTCAGCTTCACCTCATAAACCAACACCTCTTCTCGTATCTGTTCTTCCTCTGTAATCCTTCCCTCTATCATACCATCCTTCACTTCCCCCTCCTCCTCTTCTTCTTCTTCTTTTTCTTCTTGTTCTTGTTCTTGTTCTTGTTCTTGTTCTTGTTCTTGTTCTTGTCCTACTGCCACCATTAGCTATCCTCTCTCCTCCTACGCTCCGTCAACAAGCAGGATTATGTTCCAGCTAAGTTGACGGTACTCTGGTTCGTCTTTCCAGCCCACGCTACAAGACTGTGATCCCCAAGCGTTCCTGGAACCGTTAAGTCTACACCGAAGGAAGGAAGGAAGGAAGGAAGGAAGGAAGGAAGGAAGGAAGGAAGGAAGGAAGGAAGGAAGGAAGGAAGGAAGGAAGGAACACCCGTACACCCGTCCATACACCAAGCAAACAAATCGAACTCAGATGTTGACTTAAGGCGAGTTAATTTTTCTTTACTCCTCTATCTTACATCATTCCAGTTACGTAATATTTCCACTTGTATGTTGTTTTCTTTATTTTCTAGCTTATTTATCGTTTCCTGGGGCATGCGAGAGAGAGAGAGAGAGAGAGAGGAGAGGAGGAGTAGGGAGAGGAGCGAGAGAGAGAGAGCGAGAGAGAGAGAGAGAGAGGAGAGGAGGAGAGAGAGAGAGAGAGACGAGAGAGAGAGAGAGGAGGAGAGAGGTGAGAGAGAGAGAGGAGAGGAGAGAGAGAGAGAGAGAGAGAGAGAGAGAGAGAGAGAGAGAGAGAGCCAGCCTCCGTCGCAGTAATCCAGGTCGTGTAGCGTAACTAAGTGTTAATCTTGAGTGTTCCCCTCCAGGAGTCTCAGGTCACACGCCATGGATCAGAAGGTCATCTTAACTTTTTCCCTTCATTCCCTTCCCTTCCCTTCCCTTTCCTCCCTTAGCCCATCCTTCATCTTCCTTTCCCTTCCCTACTCCTCATTCCATTAGCTCATCCCTCCCCTCCCTTTCCATTCCCTTCCCTTCCCTTCCCTTAACTCATCCCTCCCCTTCTCTTCCCTTCCATTCTCTTTAAATAACATCTATTCCAAATTATTTTTTATCACCTGTTTATCATATTCCTTCAAGAACAAGAATTTAGTAATATTTTGGCGGGAAAGAAGTCAAGTTGAGGGGTATCGCGTTTTCTGTTGTTTTTTTCACTCGTCATTTTCATCCTGAGTTACTTTGAGTTGCGTGGGAGACTTTTACTTCTGACCCACTTCGCACCCACGGCAGACGATGAGGGGAGAAGGCTGAGGGAAAGGGAGGAGAAGAGAGATGGGGCGTACGAACGGATGGAGGAGGAGGAGGAGGCGGAGGCGGAGGCGGAGGAGGAGGAGAATGGAAGAGGAGGAGAAGGGAAGGCAGGAAATGGCGAAACTGAGATAGGATAAG
>JAPQNM010000046.1:2436911-2449411 GCA_029783475.1 Metacarcinus magister
GTCGTGTATCATAGAGGATTCCTGAGCAGTTCCCCCCCCCCCCTGCCCTCAAAACCAGGCGCCTTGGCAAAACAAGAGAAAGAAAAGAAACATATCCTAACACATTACAAACAAAAAACAGGAATATGACCACACATACAATCCATCACATCCCACGCGACATAGAGCAAAAAAGGCACATAAGTGAAAGGGGGGCAGCCCAATCTTGTAACCTGATGGTGATTGGTAGGGTTACATTCATCATGCACTTCGACCCGATATGAATTTCTTATAAAGAATACCACTAAACCTACCACCTATGGACCCTACTTTAAAACCCTTAACC
The DNA here is from genome assembly GCA_029783475.1 of Metacarcinus magister. Lineage (NCBI taxonomy): Eukaryota > Metazoa > Arthropoda > Malacostraca > Decapoda > Cancridae > Metacarcinus > Metacarcinus magister. The sequence goes on from JAPQNM010000046.1 coordinate 2,437,237, forward strand.
ATAATGTACGAAAAACTACTTAGTTAATCAATTGCCTGAACCCTACTCATCTTGCAATGTCATTACTTTCCCGTCACTTCTTGAAATTGTCAGTCTGAATTCTAAAAAAGAGAAACCAGAACTTGCCCTTGCACGATGAGTATTATTATTCATAGTGTCTGTGGCTACCAACCAGCCCTGAGGTAGTCACCCGAACCATAAACGAAATCTTGGTACAGCTAAGCCTGGCGACTAATAATCCGGGAAGCGCCCGCTTTCTCCTGAACCTTCTCTCCGGTAACCTGCTTTGCCCTCTGTCGTAGCATTCGCTTAACATTCGCGCTACCAAACACAACTTAAAAACTCCCCCACCCTTCCACAGTCTATGACAGCTGGATGATGTAACGCCTTTTATTAACCTTCGTGCTTTTCTATGGCACACATATCTTTAGATCTAATCTAAAGGAGATATCGAGTGTTTGCACAACTTGTGCGAGAAATTCCATACATTAGTCCAGCTACTATTTACGATCTAGAACTCGCCCACAGTTGAAAAATAATCTTAGTTTAAGACATTGTTGACTTGGTGGCGATGGCAAGCCACAACACTGGCCACACGTGGTGTTCGAGAATCTTTGTAGGCCTAGTGGATGAGGAGTTTGAGGAGCTTAGGTACTAGCAATCTGTAGTGTAAAACCCTTTTCACTTGCTATATCCCAGTCCCGCCTGACAACTGGCTGTTTTTTTTTCCTCATACCCTCCTTTTTTTTTCCTTACCCTTACCACCTTTGCTTGCCCTACAACTCCCCCCCCTACCTGACACAACTATCCAAAAAAAAAAACAAAAAAAACAAAAAAAAAAAAACAGAAAAAATAACATAAACCGCTAAAATATCAAAACAAAATAAATAAAAAAAAAAAAAAAAAAATATATAAAAAAACCTCTTATTTCACCCACTGATCCAAGCTGCTGCACAAAGAAAAAGAAAAAGGCTTTTGGCAAGGCGTGGACTTCTCCTGAGCATGTATTATTCTTTCCTTATCCTCCATCCTTAGTTAAAATAAAAGCTCTTTCTGGATGTGTGAATAGTTAAAAAATAACTTTTTTGTTGTTATTTTGTAGTTCTTTTCTTCCCCTTGGTTCCCCCCCTTTAAAAAAAAAAATATGGTCCTCCTTTTTTTTAAAAATTGTCCGACCAGTTCCCCACACCAATGGTGAAAAAAAAAAACAAAAAGAAATACACATGAAAAAACACAAAAAATAAAAACAAAGAATATCTCCCTGATTGTTCTTTATTTTTTTAACCTTATAAATATATGTTTTTAGACCAATTTTTAGTGAATTTTCACTTCTTTTTTTTCCCCTTTTTACTTTTTTTTGCTTTTTTTTTTTTATTTTTGTAAAAAACCTATCTGATTTAGCGAAAAGATCTGTAACTCATGAACCCGAAGCAACAAAAGAAAACCAAACATTACTTAAAACAAAAACCATTCTTTATTAATTTTAAAACAAAAAAAAAACAGAAACAACAAAAAGAAAGAAAAGAAAAAAAAGAAACAAAAGACAAAAAAAAAAAAAAAAAACATATACAAACGAACGAACGTCACCCCCCTCACGCAACGCCCACCCCAACGTTTCACACTTGTAGATGGTTCAAAAAACCCTTTCCCCCCTATGGTTACCCCTCAAAAAAAAAAAAAAAAAACAAACTTCAATAGATTTTTTAACCACTTTCTGCGTATCTCCAAAAAACAAAATCTAAACAAACGAAAAATTTAGAAAAAACCACCCCGCACCCCAATTCGAAAAAAAAAACAGCGAAAACAACAAACCAAAAAAAAAAAAAAAATTTCCCCCCTTGGGGGCAATACCCCCAATCCCCTCCAAAAATATTCCCTATAAAAAAAAAAAATTGGTAAACAACCACGAACGACACCACACGCAACCGACACCATCCGTTCTAAAGTTCAACCATCCCACATATGGTAGAAAGGGGGGGAGGCGCGTGGCAGCTCACACGGGGTACGCGTTGCCCACACCCCGGCAAGACAACCCCCCCTCTCACTGCACCCGCACCACCCACCCAAAAAAAACGGCCCCCCTCCGAAAAACCCCCTCTTTGTCTTTTTCCGTCAAACCCCCCCCCCCTGTCTTTCCCTTACCGTGTTCTACCCCCAAAAAAAAAACAAAACCCCCCACCCGACCCCCCGTCCCCAAAAAAAACACCCCCCACTCCCCCTTTCAACCCCTTCCAAACCCCTCCCCCCCTCCCCTTTTAAAAACCCCCTCCATCTAAATAACCAACCAACAATCAGACTTGCGTAGTAAAGTCTTGGTGAGGACACAAAAACCGTAGAATAGAAAAGAAAAGTGAACTGAAAAAGACCCACCCCCCCCCTCCCCCTGCGAGAGAGGGTCCCAATACCCTACCGTTATCTTAACAACAAAAAAAAAAAAAAAAATAAAGAAGGACCCGCTTGAAAGGCATAGGTAATCCCTAAAAAATCATACACCTCAATTTTCCGACCTTAAAAAGAAAAAACAGACATAGCACAAAAAAACCCCCTTTTCGTGCCTCTCTTTTTCTTGTATTAGGCTAGGAAGTTTTGAAAACAAAGAGGGGGTGTTTAAAAAATAAAATAACTCAGAAAAACACTAAATAAAAAAAATAAAAAACAATGCAGAAAACCGCTGTATAATATTTTTTTTGGTGACCCCCTGGGGTTTTTATATTTAATTCCATACCACCATTGACTTCCCCACAAAAAAACCCACCCCCCCCCCCACCCTCAGTCGACGCCAATCCAATAATCTTCGTGTTTGCATATCTTATCAAACCGTCCCAACACTTGTATTGATTTTTGAATTTTTTGATTTGTTTTTTTTTTTTATCATTGCTTGACAACTCACTTCCCCCAATCAAACAACATACAAAAAACCCCTTTTCCCCCCTTTTTTTGTTATTTTTTCCCCTATTGCAACCATTGGAGCCAATATACCAGTCCCCCTCCAACAAGTTGGCGTTCCGGTATTACGGTTCTTCATATTTCACCTCCAAAAACCCCCACTCGTGGTTTCTCATACCTCCTATAAAAACCCCTCTAAAAACACTAAAAATTCTACAAAAAAAAAAAAAAAACAACTTGCCAAAAGTACGTCACGCAACCACCTGCAAACCATTTTAATCAACACCGCACTTTTCTCCCGCCCATTTGTTTATTTATTTGTGGGACCCAAAAGCGCAAAGCCTTCGTACCCCCCTGCCCCCGCCCTCCATCCCCCCCTGCCCCTTAAAATACTTCGAACCCCGCGGTCACCCCCTAGGAAACGTGGGAGCACCCCCCACACCCAATGTTGGGGGTCTGTGATGCTGTGTGATATATTAAAAAACAAAAAAAGAAAAATGATTATCTGAAACCCTACTTTGTACGTAGTTCTCCCTTTTGATCTGTTATAGCATACGAATCCCCCACATTAACGCTAAGCTACAAACAGATAAGAGTCCAAAAGTCGACTATAAAAAAACTTACACAATAGTCGTCAACCTCACCCCAGAAAACATAGGATGGGATAGAAAAAAGGCAGCGCTTGCTCTCTGAAGATTGTCCTAAACATTACGATAGTTTAGCCTAAGATCATGTCTAAAAAAAAGCCAATCAACCAACAAACAACTTTTTTAATAATTTAATTTTTAATTTATAATTTATTATTTAATAGATTTACTTTTTTATTTATTTATAACTTTTTATTTTTTTGATTTATGTTATATTATTTGTTTGAACTAAGGAGAAAAAACAAAAAATGGAGGGCAAAAAAAAAACTTTGTTAAATTTTTAAAAGGGAGGGTAAATTAAGGGGAATAATTGAAACCATCGTTTTTGTTATAATTATTTTCCATGTGATGAAACTTTCCCCTTCCTGTTTAACCACCTAACCCCCCCCCACTTTACCCCACCAAACCCGTGGTTTTAAAAAAAATTTAATTAATTACTAATTACGATGACGGGGTTTTTTTGTTTTTTTTTTTTTTTTTTTTATTTTTTTTTTTAATTTTTTTTTTTTTTTTTTTTTTTTTTTTTTTTTTTTTTTTTTTTTTTTTTTTTTTTTTTTTTTTTTTTTTTTTTTTTTTTTTTTTTTTTTGTTTTTTTTTTTTTTTTTTTTTTTTTTTTTTTTTTTTTTTTATTTTTTTTTTTTTTTTTTTTTTTTTTATTTTTTTTTTTTTGTTTTTGTTTTTCCGTAATAGAAAGCGGTAAATATTTTTAATGGTTAATCAAATTGGTAGGGGTTTATTCAGTGTTTGTCGGGTACGTACACAACAAAACCCTGTGCTATCACAAAGAGATTAGATGTAATGAATAGGCACCCCTCTCTGCCACTCTCACTCCCCCCTTCCTCTTCCTCCTCTCCTCCCTTTCTTTCTGCTGCTTCCCTCATCCCCTCCCTCCTTCACCTCCCGTCCTCCTCCCTCTCTCCAGATCCCTCCCTCTCCTCTCCTCCCACTAAACTCTCCTCTCGTCTCTCAGCTCTCCATCGTCCCTCGTTCGTCTCTCCTCTATCTAACGACTCCTCTCTCTCTCGTACTGTGTACTCTCTCATCTACTCTCACCTCATGTCATCTCTCCTCTCACGTCTCATCTCTCGGTCTCACTCTCCACTCCGCTCTCTCAGTCATCTCGTCTCTCCTCATCTCACACTTTCAGTCACTGTTACGTGTATAATTACTGATAATTACTGTTCCATGTATGTACACTCTAAGCTGGCACGTCGGAAACAATACATATATATTTAATTTTTTCACCATCAAACATCACCTGACGTCGTGTATTGCGTAACGTAACTTCATCGTTAAAGTGCACACAGTCACGCCGACTGCACGACAACTAGACTGTTTCAAATTATTCTGTGTTCGAAGCAATGCAACGAAATGCTTCACTATGCCACTGTGCCCGCTGGGATGAAAACCTAGACCCTTTGTGGCTCTGAGAGAGAGAGAGAGAGAGAGAGAGAGAGAGAGAGAGAGAGAGAGAGAGAGAGAGAGAGAGAGAGAGTCCTCACTTAGCAGGCAATGTTGAGGAAGGCAGAGCGATAGTCTTGGAGAGATAGTCTAGCTGGTTCTGGATTCTGATAAACCTATCTCCTCTTAGAACTAGAGGTAAAGACTGGTTCTGGCCTTCCCTCTGCTGCCCTTGACATGTCCTCTGCCTCGTGTATGTCCTCGCCTCTCACTGGGATGTCCTTCTCCCTCTCCTTCCTTCCCACATTTCATGGCTCTTCATTTCCCTCGGCACTCGTCTTCCATGGCCTCGTTTCGTCAATCTCCCTTGCGTAAACCCTCCTGTTTTGAGCCTGTATCTCCCTGTGAGGCCGCCCATTCCCCTCCGCTCCTCCAACATGCCTCTGAGGGACAAGGGGTAAGAGGCCCTGAATGTCCCCTTCAGTGCATCGCTAATACTTGTGTATGAACGTGGTGTAACGGCAAAGCAAAGCCGAAGCAAGGAATGAAAAGTTGTTGATTTGGTTTGATAAGCACTTTGTTGCGGCGAATGGAAATGAAGATGAATACACACACACACACACACACACACACACACACACACACACACACACACACACACACACACACACACACACACACACACACACACACACACACGCACTCGTATGATTAAGGTTTCTGTTTGCATGTTGATTGCCTCCCCATACCAGTGAGATGAGGTACTCCTGCCTCGCGTGAAGAAACACAAATTCCTGAAGGTTGGTCGTAAAAGAAATGGAAAGACGGTCATCCAGCGTTGGTACTTCCCTTCCGCAAGACATGAGTGTTGCCCTTCAATTACCTCGCCTAATAGGTTTTGCTTTTGTTGCTTTCTCGTTGCTGGAGGAATGAGTGGTATTAAAACAAAAGAAAAAAGAACAAAAACAGATGCCTACGTGTAATTATTTTCACTAAGTACCATTATTTCATCTATTCCACTTTACATATATTTGACCAGCCATTTTAGTGACTATTTCTCCACACGGCAGCATATTACTTCGCCCTACCGCTGTAGTGCTGCAATTAAGATGCAAACAAAAAGCATAATTTAGTGCGTGCGCGTGTGGAGGGGGGCGAGGCGGGGGGGGCGGGGACCCTCTGCACCAGGGAAGCGATTACACCGCCCGGCTAATTTTCAGGGACACGGACACACACACACACACACACACACACACACACACACACACACACACACACACACACCACACACACACACACACACACACCGTTGTTGTTGCTCTGGTTATAGTGTAACCTGCAGAGATAGATAGATAGATAGATAGATAGAGAGAGAGAGAGAGAGAGAGAGAGAGAGAGAGAGAGAGAGAGAGAGAGAGAGAGAGAGAGAGAGAGAGAGAGAGAGAGAGAGAGAGAGAGAGAGAGAGAACAGGAAGGAAATAGGCATGAACAGACAAACTGACAGGAAGCCCAATAACAAACAGACGTGATCCCTCTAGGCAGTGTTTGAAGGTCTGAAGGTCGTTTGAGGATGAGGTTAGACAGTACAGACGATTACAAGGCCAAAGAGTCACGTGTGTGTGTGTGGGTGTGGGTGTGGGTGGGTGTGGGTGTGGGTAGCCAGGAGAGTAGGTGGATAGGATAGGTGTCAACAAGAGGTAGGGATGCTGAGGGTCGTTGAGGTGAGAGGGATGAGATGGTAGAAGGAGGAAGGCTGGGTGAGGTGAGGTGACACAGCCGATATTCTCCGCTTGTTGTCGCCTCGTTCCGGTATATAGACACTTTATCATGATGCTTGTTCACTTGTTTGTACATTGTCGTCTGCCCGATGAAGTGTGTGTGTGTGCATGTGTTTGTGTGTGTTTATGTGTAGATGTCACCACTTTACACTCCTTTTCCCTCCTCCGTTCCATATTGCTAACTGTGTTTAGGTTAGGTTGAACTCTCATCCGCAAACTCCCTCTGGTGGACATGTAAGACAAGAGATACAGTGTCAGGATGTATGGTGTATTGTCGACCCTTTTTGTATACTTGATGAAGCAAGGGCGTGTCTCTCCTGACGGGGTGAGGGGTGGCTTCTATTTCTGGTTTGTAGACTCTCTGCCGTGATGGGTGAAGGAAGGTGATGTGTGGGCATGATGATGATGATGATGATTGTGATGATGAAGGTGAAGATGGTGATAGGAGAATAAAAGAGGAAGAGAAAGAGATGGATTAGCTAAAGGATTGTGAGAAATGTACACAAACACACACACACACACACACACACACACATTTATACACACAAAAAAATGAGTTGGAGGAAGAAAGTCAAGTTAACGCAGCAGTCTAGACGCTTAGTATCTAATTCTCCTCCACGAAACACGTATATATGAGCCTTCCTTACAATGACACCGTGGATTATTACACTAACTTCCCTAAAAAAGACTATGTGGGTGTGTGTGTGTGTGTGTGTGTGTTTGTACGGAGACAATAATAACGACACTTCCTCACCTCTAACAATATGTAAGATGAGAGAGAGAGAGAGAGAGAGAGAGAGAGAGAGAGAGAGAGAGAGAGAGAGAGAGAGAGAGAGAGAGAGAGAGAGAGAGAGAGAGAGAGAGAGAGAGAGAGAGAGAGAGAGAGAGAGAGAGAGAGAGAGAGAGACAAAATCTTTTCGTTGGCGTTGTGTTGTAACTCTTGCATAGGAAGTAAAACAAATTAGAGATGCCATTCCCTTGAGGTGAGTGGCGTGTCGTTGAGGAGGGAGGAGGAGGAAGAGGAGGAAGAAGAGAAGGAGGAGGAAGAGGAGGAGGCGACTGTCATGTTACGAAAATATTAATTGTAATTATTCTGAAGATGTCGTGATGGTAGCAGCAGTAGTAGTAGTAGTAGTTATAATAGTAGTAGTAGTAGTAGTAGTAATAGTAGTAGTAGTAGTAGTAGTAGTAGTAGTAGTAGTAGTAGTAATAGTAGTAGTAGTAGTAGTAGTAGTAGTAATAATAGTAGTAGTAATAGGAGGAGGAGTCATAGAAGGAGTTACTACTGTTGTTTCGTTTTAATAGGAGCAGAAACAGGAGGAGGAGGAGGAGGAGGAGGAGGAGGGGCGTGTGAACAGCTACTCGTAGGGCGAAGGGAATAGAGAAGTGTTATGGATGAAAAGAGAGAGAGAGAGAGAGAGAGAGAGAGAGAGAGAGAGAGAGAGAGAGAGAGAGAGAGAGAGAGAGAGAGAGAGAGAGAGAGAGAGAGAGAGAGAGAGAGAGAGAGAGAGAGAGTAGAGAATGACTTTTAGATTTTTCAGATAAACAAAAAACTCTTAACAACACAGTTTTCTATTTGGTCTCTCCCCTTTTGCAGCCTCCCTTACATCCCTTCTCAATCTCCATCCATCCCTAACTGCACGGGAGGGGAAAAATACCTCGATTCTCCCATCTAAATATTGGAGTACCCATGAGCCTTCCGTGATCAGAATGGAGAGCGGCGGAGAGGAAGGGCAGGGTGGCTAGGAGGGAAACAGGAAGGGAGGATGGGAGAGGTAAGGAGAGACAGAGAGATAGAGATAGAGAGAGAAGGGAGGGAAGCGATAGATTTACATATTCAGTATCATGATATTTCATGTTCGTAATGGATGGGTAGGGAGAGCCTAGAAGCGATGACGGACGGAAACTGTGAGGCAAATACTGTTTTATTTTTTGTACGTGTATTTTTCTTACTCACACACATTGATGCGAGTCCATATTGTCCTAGAACCTAAGACCACTTCTGTGTGACCTTCGTTATAGAGAGTAAAGGTAACGTAGACTTAACGTAGAGAATAGTGAAAGAATAGCCACGTCTCGCCTCGTTGGGTGCTACTGGATGCTGCAAGAGACATCTAGCGGCCCGTGTCAGATGTCTTCTATTTATTGATAACGAACCTGTATTATTCCACGTAGAATGAACCATTTCCTCTGTGTGTGTGTGTGTGTGTGTGTGTGAGAGAGAGAGAGAGAGAGAGAGAGAGAGAGAGAGAGAGAGAGAGAGAGAGAGAGAGAGAGAGAGAGAGGAGAGAGAGAGAGAGAGAGGAGAGAGAGAGAGAGAGAGAGAGAGAGAGAGAGAGAGAGAGAGAGAGAGAGAGAGAGAGAGAGAGAGAGAGAGAGAGAGAGAGAGAGAGAGAGGTTAGGGAAGGTTCACTGTCCTTTGAAAGAATATATATACGTGCCAAATACAGAGCTTCGTATAAGTTAAGAAAGAAGTTACTGTGGGCTGAAAACACGGTAGGAGGCGGCCGTGTTCTCCTCCTCCTCCTCTTCCTCCTCCTCCTCCTCCTCCTCCTCCTCTTCCTCCTCTTTCTCCTCCTCTTTCTCCTCCTCCATCATCATCATCTCTCCGTGTCTCCTGCCTTCCATCCTTCCCTCTCTGCCTTTCCCTTCGTCTCCCTCCTATCTCTCCTTCTCCTCCAGTTACCGTGTGTCTGTCAACATAATATTTCCATTGAATCATGAACACACACACACACACTCTCTCTCTCTCTCTCTCTCTCTCTCTCTCTCTCTCTCTCTCTCTCTCTCTCTCTCTCTCTCTCTCTCTCTCTCTCTCTCTCTCTCTCACATATATTGGTTTTTTTGACGTTTCTGTTAGTGTGACATTTAATTTTTTCTGCAGCGCGGTGAAACATTTAATGGAACAGACCAGTTTTGGGGCCGCCGAGTGTTCAAAAACACAGCGCGGACCTAGTGGGAAATTAATATATTCTCGCTTCGTAAAAACAGAGTTAAAAGTATTTAGAAGTGTGCGTCGCTTGGATCCTGTAGTAGACATAAGTGCTTTTACTACTTACTGTGTGACACCATTCGCTAAGTTGTTTAGTTATAAGTTATCATATTATTTTTTATTTCTTGCACGGTATTGTAACGTTTCTTAGTAAACACACACATACATACATACATACATACACACGGAGCAGGGCCACACGTACACAAACAAACTGGTCAGCTTCCAATATCTTTCAACTTCATAACAAATAAATAAATAGGAAATACAAGCCTAGTATCCTCTTATTCCGTGTTTTCCGTCCTCGCAGCACTGGAGGCAACACGAGCTGAGGCCTTGACACTGCACCTCACTAAGCACTGGGTCACGTTTTCTTTCTAGCGATGTAGTGTGAGGCTGACATGAGGAAGCGTGCATGACACATAGAAAATGGAGTGTGTAGCTGGTTTTGTCAGTGAATACCGCACCCGTGGCGTGCTGTTGTGCTGTTGATCATGTTACGCTATCGAGGTCAAAGCCACAGAGCCATGCTAGTACTTGCTAACACGTACACACTCCATAGCTACGTAAAAGCCTGAAGAATAATAGTGTGTTGGCGTGTAGTTAGTAAGTAGTATTTCCAGTTAAGGTTGTTTATTCTATTTCAATTCTATAGAAAACCTGTCTTTCATTCCTATATTATTCCGTTGTTATTATTATTACTGTTATTATTTTCCGTTATTTCTGCTGCTACTCCACCCACGTGTCTTTCCCTTCACCTTCAGGTATAGACAAATTAGTGAGTAGGTGGCAGCAGGCAGCACGTGGCCGGAAAAACAATACCAGGGTGACTTGTGTACTTGTTTCAGTTTTGTTTGTATATCAAAGTGTTGTCATTTTTTTCTCTCCTCGACTTAACTTTTTTCTTCTCTTTTTTTTATTTGTTTTATTCCTTTGACTGAATTTTTCACTCGACATTTTTTCTTTCTTTTCTCCCTTTCTGCCTGTTTCTCTCTCTCTCTCTCTTTCTCCCTCTCTCTCTCTCTCTCTCACTCTCTTCCTTTCCTCTCCTTTCTCTCTTCCTCCTTCCTTACTTAATTTTCAGCCTCGGATCATGATGGTAGAGAGAGTGAAGCAAAAGGAGAAGAAGGAGATAAAGCAAAATGAAGAGATGGAATAGCAAGAGCATGATGGGAATTGGAGGAGGAATAGGAGGGAGGAGGAAGAAGAAGAAGGAGGAAGACTAATCCTTGTCCTGATAACTCCCGCACCTTCACCGTGATTTATGCCACCCTCTCTCTCTCTCTCTCTCTCTCTCTCTCTCTCTCTCTCTCTCTCTCTCTCTCTCTCTCTCTCTCTCTCTCTCTCTCTCTCTCTCTCTCTCTCTCTCTCTCTCTTTTTGATTCATATATACATTTTCATCACATAACATGCATTAACCACCACCACCACCACTTCCTCACAGGGCCGCCTCAGGGTAAATAGGACACTCACACATACTAACACACACACTCAAACACACACACACTCCCTTGTCATTCACACCCTCGCCTCCCGCCCTCGTATGACCTTTTACGACGCGTTGTTCTCACATTCTCCGCCTATTGTGTCGTCCCGGTGTGTTTTGGGACCAAGTACTTCGTGAAAAAGTGGCGTGCTTCAAGGCGGGTGTAAGAGCCTTCTCTGTTTTTTCCCCGTGTTTGTATGCGTGCTTGTGTGTGACTGTGGGAAGAAAATAGGATGAGGATGAAGAAAGGAGGTGTATGTATGTATATATATGTGTGTGTGTGTGTGTGTGTGTGTGTGTGTGTGTGTGTGTGTGTGTGTGTGTGTGTGTGTGTGTGTGTGTGTGTGTGTGTGTGTGTGTGTGTGTGTGTGTGTGTGTGTGTGTGTGTGTGTGTGTGTGTGTGTGTGTGTGTGTGTGTGTGTGTGTGTGTGTGTGTGTGTGTGTGTGTGTGTGTGTGTGTGGGTAAGAGGGAGCTCACTGAAGGAGATGGAAGGAGCTCGTGGAAGGGATGGAGAGCGGGTTTGTGAGGGCATGTAAAAAAAAGAATTGGTAGTGGATGATATCATATTGTAAAAAGAGAGAGGAAGTGTAGTGTGTGAGGATAATACGTGATATAGAATGAGGGAAAGGATGTTATGGTACGAGGTGGATTATGTGAAAGGTGAGCTGGAGTCTGTTTGTGGTTGGGGGTAAAAATGAAGAAAAAAAGAGGAGAGGATAACAGTATTTACTTAGAAGTGATGATGAGTCTGGTTATAGAGAGCGCCGTAGTGATGTATGTAATAGAATAGCAGCTCAGGAATGGGGAAAGAAGGCAGGAAAGGCAGTGAACTAGATGGAGGGATGAGATGAGGTCGTACTGGGTTAGTCTGGAGTCAGGACAAAGGATAGATACACTCAATAAACTACCATCGTTAGCACAACAAAAATAACTATAAACACGATTTTTTTCTTCTTTTTCGCTCTTAATAGAACTGGCATTTTC
>JAPQNM010000046.1:2454411-2464411 GCA_029783475.1 Metacarcinus magister
TACCAGGGAAGGAGAGAGAGAGAAAGAGAGAGAGAGAGAGAGAGAGAGAGAGAGAGAGAGAGAGAGAGAGAGGAGAGAGAGAGAGGAGAGAGAGAGAGAGAGAGGAGAGAGAGAGAGAGAGAGAGAGAGAGAGAGAGATGAGAGAGAGAGAGAGAGAGGAGAGAGAGAGAGAGAGAGAGAGAGAGAGAGAGAGAGAGAGAGAGAGAGAGAGAGAGAGAGAGAGAGAGAGAGAGAGAGAGAGAGAGAGAGAGAGAGAGAGAGAGAGAGAGAATAAAATAAAATAACATTGACAGGATAACACAACAAATAGGATTGACTAAGGAAGAAAGACAGAAATAAAAAAACACTTAGAGACAGATAGACAGACAGAATAAAAAGACTTATAGGCAAATAGATAAAAAGACAGACAGACAGATAGCATAAAAGACACAGGCAAGAGGCAAATAGACATAAATACAGACACAAATGTTGATACAGACAGGCATAAAGACTAACACAGACATGCGGAAATAAACGTAGATTATAACAGGTAAACTAACAGACATGGAAAGGTAACACAAACGAACAGAGGATTAACACAAACAGGTAGAAAGACAAACGGATTTTCGCATTCACACAGACACACAGACACACTAACGAACACTCAGAAATACACACACAGACAGACAGACAGACAGACAGACAGACAGACAGACAAATGAATAAATACAACTATAAACCAATTACAATATAAAAGTTGGTCAAGACGGACAAATCGATAAAGTTTTTTTTTTCTCTCTCTCTATCTATCAACCTGTCTATCTATCTATCTATCTCGCATGCCGCCCCTAGCCAACCTCTTTGCCACTGCCGCCCCACCGTATATATTGGAGACCCACAGAGAGGCACAGAAGGGACTGAAAAGTAGTCGGCTTTCCCCCTGCGTCACGAAACCTAAAGTGGCATGTAGAATATTCTCTCTCTTTCTTTCTCTCTCTCTCTCTCTCTCTCTCTCTCTCTCTCTCTCTCTCTCTTTCTCTTTCTCTTTCTCCAGGCTGCGTGTAGTATGTTTGTTTAATTCTCACTGTCACTTCCTCTTTTATCCTCTCCTCTTCCCTTTTTCCATACTCTCTTCCTTCCGTTCCTTATTTTTCCTCGAGCAACGTATCTTACAGGGACGAACTTGTGTGGGAAATAAATATGAGGTTTTTTTTATTATTTATAGTAGTAGTAATAGTAGTAGTATAGTAGCTGAGATGTACTATGTAATTACAATGATGATAATTGCTTTTCTTGTCATCATAATAATAATAATCATCATCATCAACATCACCACTTCTGCTTATTATTTTTGATGTCCTTTAACCACTCAACGCTAAGGTATTTTTCCATGTGTGTGTATCAACTAACTAACGTCCTGCCTCCCTTGGCGTGGCGGTTCAGGCTTTGGATCGAGACCCACCGCAAGGAAGGGGTGAGTGGAGGCTGCTGGTGGAGGTGCGTGACGGCCAGGGACGCGGGGGGGAGCAGGAAGGAACCCACATCATCCCCCGCCTACGCTCTCCTTCTCACTTCGATCGCCAGGCATCTTGGGGACACCAGGACCCTGAGACGGATCCCATTCCTACCAAAGCGTGGCCGAAGTTCCTCCAAGGTGGTGAAGCGACTGTGCAAGGGGGTGGTCATGGAAGGAGGGAGGAGCACCGCGTGTCAGCTCGGAGTATTAGCCACAGTATCTCCTTAAATACTAGTGAGAGGGAGTCTTTCCTACAAAATATCTATGAAGGAAGGAGGCAGAGAGAACGTGTTGCGAAAGGAATCAAAGAGAGGAAGGAGGAGGCAGTCACCGGGAGACCTTCCAGCGGAGTGAAAAAGGTCAGTAACAGAGAAGCGACGGGACATCTTTCTGATTGGCGGAAAATGAAGGCTAAGAGAATATTGATGTCTACACCGGAGGAAAAGAACTTAAATGAAGACATTGGGCGGTCCAGACGCCATGACAGGGAAGTATTTACTGTCCCGTCACAGCTACCGAGTTTGTGGGACAGTGAGGGTGTGGGCGGCGGGGAACACCAGAACAGCCGAGCCTTCTCTGCATCGTACCTCGGCAGGGCAGCGACGCGGGGACTCCCAGCAGACCATCAAGAGCATAGAAAACAAAACTGGAAAACTTGGAACCACAACTTGGATTTACATGTGAAGGACGAATCAGAATTCAATTCACAATTCATACACGACATCAAAAACAAGCGTGTGACAGCACAGCACGACCCTCCCGCCGAAGCACCACGGAACGACCACCTGGGAACAACCTCTCATGACTTTCAAATGAGGAAAGTGAGCGCCTCCAGGAATCTACGCCTTGAGAGATATCAGGCTCACAGCGCTCACGTGGAGACCCTGCAACAAGATCAGTCACAAGGAGACCCTCACCAAGGAGGTCGACGAGAAAAACGGCAGCCACAGGCGGGACGAAGAAAGATTTTCCCCGCCATGAAAAGTGTGCCAAGTGGAGTCTCAGAGAGCAGCCTCAGGGCGATGGATGGCAGTCGGCTACCCTTTTTACCACTTTCCTCTGATTCTGACCACCCTCCACACCCGTCTGGCACTGTCATTAGCGATTACAAAGCAGAAGTTAAAGAGGAGGGATTCCATGGTTCACTTTTCGCCCCCCGCACGGAACGAGGATCCTTGACGGTGGGAAATACTAACCAGCGTTCAGAGTCTTCCGAAAATACTCCATTAAGCCACAGAAAGCAGGAACAGGACACTTCCTTTAATGGGCACAAATTTTCCATGAGCAGAGTCCGGCAACAAGACGCTTCCAGAAAGAGAAAAATGTCCGTGCCGCTCGACGAGACAAACAGAGTTCCTTCCTCTGGTCGCTTCGCCAAAACCAAGGTCACGCGAGAAGCCGGCCAAGAAGACCTCACACCCACGTCATTGAAGGAGGACAGCTGTGAGGAAGTAAGGATGTTTGGCAGAAATCTGTTCAAGACGGAGGGAAGGCGGCGGGTCTCAGGGGAGCAGAGTGCACGTGGTGGAGACGGTGGTGACAGTGGTGGTGAAGGACATCAATGACAACGCTCCTGTCTTCCCTAACACTACCATGCTGGGACACGTGCAGGAAAATGGGCCTACAGGTGAGTACTGTCCTTGTGTTATTGTCTGCAGGCTTTGTGAAGGATGCTGCTTGTATTCCAACGTTTCATAACTCTTTAAGTAGCCCTGATATGCCTCACCTTCCCAATGACGTGATCGGAAAACTTTTGACTCGTGTGAAGTATAAATGGTATCCTGACAACCTGGCAGCCTTCCTGACATGAGTGATTGAATTTTTGTTCAATATTCCTTCTGGTTTTTGTCACTCTGGTTCCTGTATTGCTGTTTCAGGAAAGGTCGAGGGTGACTTATTGATTACGTTCCTTCTGCTGCTGCACCCTTCCTCGTCTCCATAGCTCCCTGTGTTCTTTTCAAAGCCTTGTTTTCTTTCTTACTTCCTCGTACTTTAAACATTTAATTTCCTTTAATGTGCCGTTATGTCATACCTTGGATGCTGCTTTTTTCAACTGTGTTTTCTTACCTGTAATAAGAATTTTTAACAAGTCAAACGTTGGATAGCACGCCGTGCCACATAGCCACTGACACACAGACTCAAAGGGTTCACATACCTAGGGACCTTAGAGATGGGCCTTTGTGTCTCTACCCCGAGCAACCCTTCACACGGGCGTCTTCTCTAATTCAAGTAACTCTGTCGGGTTCACGAGTCTTTTGATCGTTCCCTCGGCCTCTGTCACTCGTAGAGAAACGTCTTGATGGCTGCTTCATCCATAGCCAAAGACGCCACTTAAGCTCTGAGACTCCATCCAAAAGGTTATGTAGCCTCGCTAAGGTTACAGGAGAGCGCTAAATCTTTTCCCAGTTATGTTCGGTGCATACTTGAACACCCATCCTTAAGACAAGAAGTTTGAGTGCACGCTTTACATGTTCAGTAGAAGGATCTTAGTGGTAAAGAGAACAATGTGAATAAGCTGCATCCTTAATACACTATATTTGATAAGACAACAGACCGAGTAGAGTTATTTCACTTTCATATCGTCACCACTTCCACTACCTACAATCCACACACCCATCCACCTCCACCCTTTCTGAACCTACACATACACTGCGCACAAACATCCTTAGGCCTTCCCAAACAAAATAGATAGGGGAAACATTGAGTTAATTCATCTATGCTAAACCCTTGTCTCTGCCCGCTCTGGTAAGCTGATTTGAATGCAAAGAAAACCATCATCTATTCAAGTCGCGGGCGTCGAAGAACTCTTTCAGGCCTGGTAGCATCCCAGTGGTGGAGATTTTTCATTTTGTTTTCTGTTTTATCAATCAAAATCCTCCTATTCCTAACCTGTTTAGGGATAGAATAAGTTGTTAAATATAAGATCTGTAACTTGATCTTTTTACGGATGCAACGGTTACGAATTAGTCCTAAGTGAGTAATTTAAATGTGGTATTTTAACAACGTAGATTTTCATACCAAATGTTCATACCTTTCAATATGGATTTTTTTCTTCATGGCCATAACACATTAATATCATAACATTAATGCATAAGTTCATTATAAACATTCACATGATAATGATATACATTTTTAATTGACATATTTAAAATAACAGCTGTAACCAAATACAATTATTACAACACTACATGTATTTAGTCACCCGTACACTTTTTATTTCTCCTTTATTCTCTATTTACTCATTTTCCTCCTTCTCCTCCTCCTCCTACTCCTCCTCCTCCTCCTCCTCCTCCTCCTCCTCCTCTCCTCCTCCTCCTCCTCCTCCTCCTCCTCCTCCTCCTCCTCCTTCTCCTCCTCCTCCTCCTCCTCCTCCTCCTTCTTCTTCTCCTCCTCCTCCTGCTCATCATCATCCTCCTCTTCTTCTTCCTCCTCCTCCTCTTTCTCCTCTTAGTTCATCCGACACTTTGTCATTCAAACACGCCTTTTTTTTGTTCTACTAAGTTCCTATTGTCTTCCTCCGTCCCTGCCTCCCATCCATCCCTCCTTCCCTCATCGCTCACCTTGTTTTTATGTCCCTCCCTCCATTCCTCCCTCCTTGCACGTGAAGAAGTGGCTCAGTTAATATTCTGTGATATAATGTTCCCACCTGTGATTTGTAGCGATACAGAGAAGAATGAGGAGGAGGAAGAGGAAAAGGAAGAGGAGGAAGAGGAGGAGGAGGAGGTGGTGGTTACATAAGAATAGAGTGATAAACAGAGCTCTCAGGGTCGGGCAGAGAAGAGGATTAGATGGTTATAATATAGAGGTAATACTGAAGAGAACGAGGACTAGGAAGAACAAGAGAAAGAAAAGGGAGAGCACACCACACATGCAAGAAAGAAGCCTCCACACCACCCCTCCCCCCCCACACACACAAAAAAAGAAAACGATAAAGAGTGGATGAAGGAAGAGGACAAGAGGAAAATGGGAACTTGGAGGAAATGAGGAAGATGAAAAAAAGGAGGAAAAAAGGAGGCGAGAATGGAGCGGAGAGGATTAGGCGGGAATGGAAGCGTCAGGGAGGCTGCTAGGACGAGGCGGAGAGAGAAAAATTAAGGATGAACAAGTATATGCAAAAAGAGTACTTGTGTTGAGAGAGAGAGAGAGAGAGAGAGAGAGAGAGAGAGAGAGAGAGAGAGAGAGAGAGAGAGAGAGAGAGAGAGAGAGAGAGAGAGAGAGAGAGAGAGAGAGAGAGAGAGAGAGAAATAAAAAAAGATAGAGAGAGATAGAGAGAGAGGCTCGGGTGTGAAAAGGAAGAAAAATGTAGCCCAAAGCGAGGCGTTACAGAGGTTCCAGAGGGGAAAAGAGGCGGGGAAGGGGAGGGGGAGCACGTGGAAGGGGAAGAGGAAGGGGAAGAGGTGAGGTGAGGGGATGAGGGTGAGATAAAGGGGGGGGAAGGGATTTTATACGACATCTTATTCATCTTATTGTTCGTGCACATTCAGGATCATTTCTCTCTTGCTCTCTCTCACTCTCTTTTTTTCTTCTTCTCTCTCTTTCTCTCTCTTTCTCTCTCCTAGTCTTGACATTTAACTTCATTCTCACTCGTTTCATCATTTTTTTCTGATAGAGTGAGTTATTTTACAACATACATCCGCCTTTCCTTACCATCCTACCCTTTCTTTTCTTTTCTTCTCTCTCTCTCTCTCTCTCTCTCTCTCTCTCTCTCTCTCTCTCTCTCTCTCTCTCTCTCTCTCTCTCTCTCTCTCTCTCTCTCATGGGTGGGAAGAAAGCAGTATCACCGACACAGCAAGAACATGTAATTTGTGGGAATAATCCAAGGGTCGTCGCCTCAGGGATTGTAACCCAGTGACGCAGATCCACCGCTATCACTTTTCTCTCTCCTTCTGCCCCACTACCACAGCCAACTCCACCACCGCCATTACCTCCTTATTCTCTTCCTCTTCTTCTTCCTGGTCTTCTTTCTTATTCTTCGCTTCTTTGCCTTTACTCCTTTTCTTCATGCACTTCTTTGTCGTCGTCCTCCTCCTCCTCTTCCTTCTCCTCCTCCTCCTCCATTATCTTTGCTTTCTCATCTTCCTCATATACCATCATATTATCACCACCACCACCACCACCACCACCACCACCACCACCACCACCACCACCACCACCACCACCTGCCTGAACCAATAATTCCAGCCTCGGGTGTTGAATCTTCCTGCGCCCCGTCTGGATGGAGCTGTAGGTGCCCTTGAAGATGTTGAGGAATATTTTTTTTCCGAGTCTCGCGTTGCAGACACACTACAGGACGGATGGATGTATTGCGTCGCTGAAATGCACTCGCGCGTTTCTTGCTTAGTTTCTTCTTACTGTTTCTTGCTCACTGTTAGGTTATCGTGGGGGTGTATCCGTAGCTAATGGGGTTACCTGTGTGTATGTCTGACTCGTTACCCACCTGCTACTTGCCCGTAAGACATTGCCCGCTGCTTACATATATACTACCCTCCTCCTCTTCCTCCTCTTACTACTATTACTACACTCCTAGCCGACGCGCCTTGCACCTGCCTCCTAGTCTTGCATCTTTATTTCCATTTCCTTTTTTTCTCATTCAATGACTATTTTTCTATTATAAGATGCACAAGTAGAAATATCATGTGGCGTTAAAAGTGGATGATTACTTGAACCGTTTTCACACCTGCATCCCTTTGTGTTAAGAGTTATGTCAGCTTTACCGCCTCAGAAAGTAACGCTTAAAGAGTGACGAGGTAAGATTTTAGGTGAACAGAGCTTGCCTGTCTGCATGTGTAACTGTGTGTCTGTGTGTCTGTGTGTCTGTGTGTCTGTCCACGGGCTCTTGGTAACACTTTTTATATAGGGTGACTTTTAGAAGCATCTCAAGAACTGTTGGAGGGCAAGGAATAAAGGATAAGGTATAGATATGGTTTAGGCAAGATCTGTCTCTTTTACACTCCTTCTGGGACGTCCTTCATAGTGTTGTTTGACGTGCTTAAAATTTGTTTAGAGAGAAACATCTTTTCCACTCCCCAATTATTCTGCAGTCCATTGGGAAGGATGGCTGTATACTTTCAAGTGAGGTATTATGTGTGTGTGAATAGAATAGAATAGAATGTGTGTGTGTGTGTGTGTGTGTGTGTGTGTGTGTGTGTGTGTGCGTGTGTGTGTGTGTGTGTGTGTGTGTGTGTGTGCGTGCGTGTGCGTGTGCGTGTGCGTGTGCGTGTGCGTGTGCGTGTGCGTGTGCGTGTGCGTGTGCGTGGCTGTGGCTGTGGCTGTGGCTGTGGCTGTGGCTGTGGCTGTGGCTGTGGCTGTGGCTGTGGCTGTGTCTGTGTCTGTGTCTGTGTCTGTGTCTGTGTCTGTGTCTGTGTCTGTGTCTGTGTCTGTGTCTGTGTGTGTGTGGTGGGGGGGGAGGAGGCGGGCTGCAAATAGGAATTACACCATTACCTAGAATCTATAATTTACATTTTAACACTAAACTGTTCATGTGATAGTGCGTGAATATTTCATCAAACACAAATACACACGCACACACACACACACACACACACACACACACACACACACACACACACACACACACACACACACACACACACACACACACACACACACACACACACACACACACACACACACACACACACACACACACACACACAAACACACACACACAGCAAACTCAGGCAGCCCTTCGAAATGCTCTCAGATTTCCTGGATGAAACTCTTTGCATCAACAAGGCAGAGCAGCCCTTTCAGATGCATCACTGAGTAACTTAACACTTTCGCTCATTCAGCCTCCAACAACCCCACTGACTCCCATGCCATATCCCTTCCTCCCAGTTAACTTGAGACGCCAAAGAGTAACTAAGATGGTGATGTTACACGCTAGTTTTCCTCCTGGGCTTTGCGTATAGCTCCTTCCTGACCCACTCTGCCGCTCGGCTTCATTAAGTCCTGGTCCTCTTTGCACACGGAATTGCATTTACCTCTTGACTTGTTTGTGAAGAGCAACAAGTGGGTTTTTTTTCCCCTTCCCTTGAGTCTCATGATCCCAGCACACTGCCAAACGCTCACTAATTGCCAACAACCTCCAAGCTTCCGCCGACACGCCGCCCCGAAGCTACACCTCAACTAGTCACCACCACCACCACCACCACCACCACCACCACCACCACCACCACCACCAGCAATGCAGCAGATGGTGTTGTCTTCACTATTTTTTTTTATTGACTAATGTTAAATTATGTCGTGGCAGGAGATCAGTACACGGAGTCAGCAACCGTACGTGGGTGTCAGCATCTTGAAGTAGTTATCGAGTTACAGTCAGCTGAGCCTTTGCCTTTGGTGTCGATGTGAAAGGAATGAATGGAACAGAAACTCGTCCAATTACCTGGCTGGGCGACATTGTTGACTTGGCACATTTTTTTCCGTGATTTCATCGGAACTGTCACGATAAGAAGGAAGTTGTTTTCTTTGTCTCAGGAAACTATATACCTAACAATTAATTTTCCACACCTACCACTCGACACCCACAGCTACCACTTGACGTTTGCAGCTCACACTTAAAGCCCACATCTCCCCTTCAATGGCCACAGCTTCCACTTTCCGCCCACGTCCTGCCCTCAACTCCCACAGCTTCCCGTCGCTTTCCTCCCTTATTGATTTCACCTGGATGACACGTGAGGGACCCCGAGAGCGGCTCACTATAATTACTGCACCGTAAAAATGTCTTCGGCTTTTTGCCTTCATGCTCCTTGCAGCCCTTCCTTTCTTTTCCTTCACTTTTTTTTTCTTTTCTTCAAGTGGTGAGCGAACTATTCTTTCTTATCTCTTTCCCCGTCTTCTTTCTTTTATTTCTCCTCTCCCTTTCCTTCTTCTCCTTTGATTTTTTTTTTATTTCCCCTTCTCATTCCCTCTTACGTCTCTCCTGTCCTGTCTCAACGCTTTGATTGCCACGACCAGGACAGGAAATGCTGGAAATCTTCGTCCGTTCTGCCCTGGTGGTAAAGTTGGTTTTCTCCCACCAGACTCCTTCAAGCCTTTAATAAATCCGTCTCAGGTTGTGATGTACCGCAACATTTTTACACCAGAGTGTCTGAAATACTCTCTTGTGTATATAAAAAGGCGTGTATTTTCAATGTGTTTGCATTGAAATGTCTCCTTTAACCGAATACAAGTCAAAGGGAGAGTAAGGGAGGGTACAATCAAGGGCGGGAAGGTTTTGAAGGGCAACGAACTGGTGAGACGACAGTGTTTGGGAGTGTGTATAAAGGGTAAGGCTTAGGGAGTGTCCATGCTGGGAGGGGAGTGGAAGTGTAGAAGGAGGAGGAGGAGGAGGAGGAGGAGGAGGGTGGCGAAGACGCAGAACAAGAAGTGTGTTATGAGATTAAAGACGCACACAAAACCTTGCTGCAATGACGGTAATTCCTCCTTTCAAGTCGTGATGAAGACGTGGAGCACCGTGCGACGCTTCCACCTGTGGCCACTCCTTGTGTGTGGAGCGTGACT
>JAPQNM010000046.1:2476911-2564411 GCA_029783475.1 Metacarcinus magister
GGTGACGGTACAGGATGACCTGCAAGACAGTAAGTCCTGTGCCGCTGTAGAGTTAGTTTTTGTACATCAAATAACATTACATCAATTATGATGAAAACTTCACTGTCGTGGGATAGAGCACTTATAACAAATGTGGTATCGATGTACCTTATGACTAATGCAGTCATTAGCTCTGGACTAATGATACTGAGTTGTTACTGCTACTGAACGCCACCCTTTTCGCTAGCTAGCCGCAGTGATAACTTTTGTAATCAGTTATTCCTCTCTTAGTTATAGTTAGTTTGTCTCCTTCCGGCTGCTCCTCCAGTTGTGGTTACCTGCTTTTCCCGCTCAGTATGGGAAGCATGATGATGATGATGATCTCTTCAGTACTTGTTTCCTCCTGTTTCTCTCTGCTGCACGTATGGTCCTTTCCCTCACCCACCCCCATCACCACTTTCACCATCCTCTGCGTCTGTCACACAATACACCTCGCCCCCAGCATGTCTGGATGACCTCCGGGTGTCGGATCACCAACTCCCGCTGCCTCCTGCTGTGAATGGCACCACCTGGGGCCAGGTGACCACAATGGAACACTTGGTTCAGGGATGCCACCCTCCCAGCGATCCTTGTGCCAACACCAGCTGTGCGGCGCCTCTCTCCTGTCGTGCAGTCTGGGACCAGCCTTCCTGCAGGTCAGCTGCCCTTCACTGTCCACTGTATTGGAATGTATGACAATGCATTTTTCTGCATTATGGTGTTCTATTGTTTTGTTTCAATGTAATCTCTTCTTTTAACTCTCACATGTTATGGTGGCAGTAGATGTGCTGCACTTTGAATTAAGGAAGAGTCATTGGCATCATCTTTGTGATCATGTGTAGGAGTATACGCGGGTTACTGATAGCTATCATATCCTCTTGATGAAGCTTGACACTGCAATAAAAGTACTGCATTAATTTTTTTAATGAAAATAAATAACTTCCATAGCCATTGGCACCAGTGACAGAGTCAGTAGTGAAGATTTTGATCGGCCAGTCATGACCGAACGAGCGGTGGGAATTGAATTGTTTTCTGCCTCTATATACCTAATTATAGTGAGCCTTATCTTGATGCAGCAGCATTTAAGAAGGTCAAAAGAAGGCTATGTACACTACAGGAGTAATCAAATAGACTCTGCCATCCTGAAATAGTGTATAAGAACTTTTTTTCATCATATTTTCTACTTAAACTAGCTGTAACTCTTTCGTTTTACTCGTATTAATTTTATATCAATGCTTCAAAATATGCACATTTTTCCAATCCTTATGGTATGTAACAAGTACTGATACACACAATATTAAGAAAATATATATTACGTCCTCACGTAAATAACGCAGATTATAAATAATGAAAAAAGAAACTAGACGCAGGATTGGAATGGGATATGGTTTAAAAAAACGATAAAAATATTTATGACTTCACAACATAACTCTTTATTATATTTGATCGGTATCTATCTCATGAAAAATAGTTATTTACTAAAATAATGATATCATTAAACAAACAATATTAGCTTCTAAGCTAAGATATCAATTGAACAAAGTGCTTTGTTTATTAGTTGGTAATTTCATAAGGAATATCTGATATCTTTTCCATCAACATTGGTAAAGTATTAGATCCACCATACTGATTTTATCCTTTGTTTTAACCCAAATAAATTCCTTTATAGCAATAAAAGTTTCTGGTGAAATTAACTGAAACTAAGCTGAAAGTCTTACATTAGTCTTATGTACTACATAGTTTAAAAAAAACAAAATCGAAGAGAAAAGTTTGCAAAAAATTTCCCGGAGTAGAAAAAATGACAAAAATACACTATATGTTGAGATCAATTCTATACATCCACGAGGGTCTGTAAGATGGTTAAACGTGTCGTAAGGCTTAGTTATGAACTGCTTTGAGCTGTAACAGTCATTGCAAGAATATTCGTGGAGGTTAAGACTATATGTGTTCCCTACGGGGTAACGTGTCGTGTGTAGGAGTATACGCGGGTTACTGATAGCTATCATATCCTCTTGATGGAGTTTGACACTGCAATAAAAGTCCTTCATTACATTTTTTAATGAAAATAAATAACTTCCATAGCCATTGGCACCGGTGACAGAGTCAGTAGTGAAGATATTGATCGGCCAGTCATGACCGAACGAGCGGTGGGAATTGAATTGTTTTCTGCCTCTATATACCTAATTATCTTGATGCAGCAGCCTTTAAGAAGGTCAAAGGAAGGCTATGTACTCTACAGGAGTAATCAAACAGACCCTGCCATCCTGAAATAGTGTATAAGAACTTTTTTTCATCATATTTTCTACTTAAACTAGCTGTAACTCCTTTCGTTTTAGTCGTATTGAATTTTCAACCAATGCTTCAAAATCTGCACATTTTTCCGATCCTTATGGTATGTAACAAGTACTGATAAACACAATATTAAGAAAATATATATTACGTCCTCACGTAAATTACGTAGATTATAAATAATGAAAAAAGAAACTAGACGCAGGATTGGAATCGGATATGGTTTAAAAAAAAGAGAAAAATATTTTTGATTTCACAACATAACTCTTTGTTATATTTGATCGGTATCTATCTCATGAAAAATAATTATTTACTAAAATAATGATATCATTAAACAAACAATATTAGCTTCTAAGCTAAGATATCAATTGAACAAAGTGCTTTGTTTATTAGTTGGTAATTTCATAAGGAATATCTGATATCTTTTCCATCAACATTGGTAAAGTATTAGATCCACCATACTGATTTTATCCTTTGTTTTAACCCAAATAAATTCATTTATAGCAATAAAAGTTTCTGGTGAAATTAACTGAAACTAAGCTGAAAGTCTTACATTAGTCTTATGTACTACATAGTTTAAAAAAAACAAAATCGAAGAGAAAAGTTTGCAAAAAATTTCCCGGAGTAGAAAAAATGACAAAAATACACTATATGTTGAGATCAATTCTATACATCCACGAGGGTCTGTAAGATGGTTAAACGTGTCGTAAGGCTTAGTTATGAACTGCTTTGAGCTGTAACAGTCATTGCAAGAATATTCGTGGAGGTTAAGACTATATGTGTTCCCTACGGGGTAACGTGTCGTGTGTAGGAGTATACGCGGGTTACTGATAGCTATCATATCCTCTTGATGGAGTTTGACACTGCAATAAAAGTCCTTCATTACATTTTTTAATGAAAATAAATAACTTCCATAGCCATTGGCACCGGTGACAGAGTCAGTAGTGAAGATATTGATCGGCCAGTCATGACCGAACGAGCGGTGGGAATTGAATTGTTTTCTGCCTCTATATACCTAATTATCTTGATGCAGCAGCCTTTAAGAAGGTCAAAGGAAGGCTATGTACTCTACAGGAGTAATCAAACAGACCCTGCCATCCTGAAATAGTGTATAAGAACTTTTTTTCATCATATTTTCTACTTAAACTAGCTGTAACTCCTTTCGTTTTAGTCGTATTGAATTTTCAACCAATGCTTCAAAATCTGCACATTTTTCCGATCCTTATGGTATGTAACAAGTACTGATAAACACAATATTAAGAAAATATATATTACGTCCTCACGTAAATTACGTAGATTATAAATAATGAAAAAAGAAACTAGACGCAGGATTGGAATCGGATATGGTTTAAAAAAAAGAGAAAAATATTTTTGATTTCACAACATAACTCTTTGTTATATTTGATCGGTATCTATCTCATGAAAAATAATTATTTACTAAAATAATGATATCATTAAACAAACAATATTAGCTTCTAAGCTAAGATATCAATTGAACAAAGTGCTTTGTTTATTAGTTGGTAATTTCATAAGGAATATCTGATATCTTTTCCATCAACATTGGTAAAGTATTAGATCCACCATACTGATTTTATCCTTTGTTTTAACCCAAATAAATTCATTTATAGCAATAAAAGTTTCTGGTGAAATTAACTGAAACTAAGCTGAAAGTCTTACATTAGTCTTATGTACTACATAGTTTAAAAAAAACAAAATCGAAGAGAAAAGTTTGCAAAAAATTTCCCGGAGTAGAAAAAATGACAAAAATACACTATATGTTGAGATCAATTCTATACATCCACGAGGGTCTGTAAGATGGTTAAACGTGTCGTAAGGCTTAGTTATGAACTGCTTTGAGCTGTAACAGTCATTGCAAGAATATTCGTGGAGGTTAAGACTATATGTGTTCCCTACGGGGTAACGTGTCGTGTGTAGGAGTATACGCGGGTTACTGATAGCTATCATATCCTCTTGATGGAGTTTGACACTGCAATAAAAGTCCTTCATTACATTTTTTAATGAAAATAAATAACTTCCATAGCCATTGGCACCGGTGACAGAGTCAGTAGTGAAGATATTGATCGGCCAGTCATGACCGAACGAGCGGTGGGAATTGAATTGTTTTCTGCCTCTATATACCTAATTATCTTGATGCAGCAGCCTTTAAGAAGGTCAAAGGAAGGCTATGTACTCTACAGGAGTAATCAAACAGACCCTGCCATCCTGAAATAGTGTATAAGAACTTTTTTTCATCATATTTTCTACTTAAACTAGCTGTAACTCCTTTCGTTTTAGTCGTATTGAATTTTCAACCAATGCTTCAAAATCTGCACATTTTTCCGATCCTTATGGTATGTAACAAGTACTGATAAACACAATATTAAGAAAATATATATTACGTCCTCACGTAAATTACGTAGATTATAAATAATGAAAAAAGAAACTAGACGCAGGATTGGAATCGGATATGGTTTAAAAAAAAGAGAAAAATATTTTTGATTTCACAACATAACTCTTTGTTATATTTGATCGGTATCTATCTCATGAAAAATAATTATTTACTAAAATAATGATATCATTAAACAAACAATATTAGCTTCTAAGCTAAGATATCAATTGAACAAAGTGCTTTGTTTATTAGTTGGTAATTTCATAAGGAATATCTGATATCTTTTCCATCAACATTGGTAAAGTATTAGATCCACCATACTGATTTTATCCTTTGTTTTAACCCAAATAAATTCATTTATAGCAATAAAAGTTTCTGGTGAAATTAACTGAAACTAAGCTGAAAGTCTTACATTAGTCTTATGTACTACATAGTTTAAAAAAAACAAAATCGAAGAGAAAAGTTTGCAAAAAATTTCCCGGAGTAGAAAAAATGACAAAAATACACTATATGTTGAGATCAATTCTATACATCCACGAGGGTCTGTAAGATGGTTAAACGTG
Source organism: Metacarcinus magister (assembly GCA_029783475.1). Taxonomy (NCBI): domain Eukaryota; kingdom Metazoa; phylum Arthropoda; class Malacostraca; order Decapoda; family Cancridae; genus Metacarcinus; species Metacarcinus magister. The sequence continues at coordinate 2,482,171 of JAPQNM010000046.1, forward strand.
TCGTAAGGCTTAGTTATGAACTGCTTTGAGCTGTAACAGTCATTGCAAGAATATTCGTGGAGGTTAAGACTATATGTGTTCCCTACGGGGTAACGTGTCGTGTGTAGGAGTATACGCGGGTTACTGATAGCTATCATATCCTCTTGATGGAGTTTGACACTGCAATAAAAGTCCTTCATTACATTTTTTAATGAAAATAAATAACTTCCATAGCCATTGGCACCGGTGACAGAGTCAGTAGTGAAGATATTGATCGGCCAGTCATGACCGAACGAGCGGTGGGAATTGAATTGTTTTCTGCCTCTATATACCTAATTATCTTGATGCAGCAGCCTTTAAGAAGGTCAAAGGAAGGCTATGTACTCTACAGGAGTAATCAAACAGACCCTGCCATCCTGAAATAGTGTATAAGAACTTTTTTTCATCATATTTTCTACTTAAACTAGCTGTAACTCCTTTCGTTTTAGTCGTATTGAATTTTCAACCAATGCTTCAAAATCTGCACATTTTTCCGATCCTTATGGTATGTAACAAGTACTGATAAACACAATATTAAGAAAATATATATTACGTCCTCACGTAAATTACGTAGATTATAAATAATGAAAAAAGAAACTAGACGCAGGATTGGAATCGGATATGGTTTAAAAAAAAGAGAAAAATATTTTTGATTTCACAACATAACTCTTTGTTATATTTGATCGGTATCTATCTCATGAAAAATAATTATTTACTAAAATAATGATATCATTAAACAAACAATATTAGCTTCTAAGCTAAGATATCAATTGAACAAAGTGCTTTGTTTATTAGTTGGTAATTTCATAAGGAATATCTGATATCTTTTCCATCAACATTGGTAAAGTATTAGATCCACCATACTGATTTTATCCTTTGTTTTAACCCAAATAAATTCATTTATAGCAATAAAAGTTTCTGGTGAAATTAACTGAAACTAAGCTGAAAGTCTTACATTAGTCTTATGTACTACATAGTTTAAAAAAAACAAAATCGAAGAGAAAAGTTTGCAAAAAATTTCCCGGAGTAGAAAAAATGACAAAAATACACTATATGTTGAGATCAATTCTATACATCCACGAGGGTCTGTAAGATGGTTAAACGTGTCGTAAGGCTTAGTTATGAACTGCTTTGAGCTGTAACAGTCATTGCAAGAATATTCGTGGAGGTTAAGACTATATGTGTTCCCTACGGGGTAACGTGTCGTGTGTAGGAGTATACGCGGGTTACTGATAGCTATCATATCCTCTTGATGGAGTTTGACACTGCAATAAAAGTCCTTCATTACATTTTTTAATGAAAATAAATAACTTCCATAGCCATTGGCACCGGTGACAGAGTCAGTAGTGAAGATATTGATCGGCCAGTCATGACCGAACGAGCGGTGGGAATTGAATTGTTTTCTGCCTCTATATACCTAATTATCTTGATGCAGCAGCCTTTAAGAAGGTCAAAGGAAGGCTATGTACTCTACAGGAGTAATCAAACAGACCCTGCCATCCTGAAATAGTGTATAAGAACTTTTTTTCATCATATTTTCTACTTAAACTAGCTGTAACTCCTTTCGTTTTAGTCGTATTGAATTTTCAACCAATGCTTCAAAATCTGCACATTTTTCCGATCCTTATGGTATGTAACAAGTACTGATAAACACAATATTAAGAAAATATATATTACGTCCTCACGTAAATTACGTAGATTATAAATAATGAAAAAAGAAACTAGACGCAGGATTGGAATCGGATATGGTTTAAAAAAAAGAGAAAAATATTTTTGATTTCACAACATAACTCTTTGTTATATTTGATCGGTATCTATCTCATGAAAAATAATTATTTACTAAAATAATGATATCATTAAACAAACAATATTAGCTTCTAAGCTAAGATATCAATTGAACAAAGTGCTTTGTTTATTAGTTGGTAATTTCATAAGGAATATCTGATATCTTTTCCATCAACATTGGTAAAGTATTAGATCCACCATACTGATTTTATCCTTTGTTTTAACCCAAATAAATTCATTTATAGCAATAAAAGTTTCTGGTGAAATTAACTGAAACTAAGCTGAAAGTCTTACATTAGTCTTATGTACTACATAGTTTAAAAAAAACAAAATCGAAGAGAAAAGTTTGCAAAAAATTTCCCGGAGTAGAAAAAATGACAAAAATACACTATATGTTGAGATCAATTCTATACATCCACGAGGGTCTGTAAGATGGTTAAACGTGTCGTAAGGCTTAGTTATGAACTGCTTTGAGCTGTAACAGTCATTGCAAGAATATTCGTGGAGGTTAAGACTATATGTGTTCCCTACGGGGTAACGTGTCGTGTGTAGGAGTATACGCGGGTTACTGATAGCTATCATATCCTCTTGATGGAGTTTGACACTGCAATAAAAGTCCTTCATTACATTTTTTAATGAAAATAAATAACTTCCATAGCCATTGGCACCGGTGACAGAGTCAGTAGTGAAGATATTGATCGGCCAGTCATGACCGAACGAGCGGTGGGAATTGAATTGTTTTCTGCCTCTATATACCTAATTATCTTGATGCAGCAGCCTTTAAGAAGGTCAAAGGAAGGCTATGTACTCTACAGGAGTAATCAAACAGACCCTGCCATCCTGAAATAGTGTATAAGAACTTTTTTTCATCATATTTTCTACTTAAACTAGCTGTAACTCCTTTCGTTTTAGTCGTATTGAATTTTCAACCAATGCTTCAAAATCTGCACATTTTTCCGATCCTTATGGTATGTAACAAGTACTGATAAACACAATATTAAGAAAATATATATTACGTCCTCACGTAAATTACGTAGATTATAAATAATGAAAAAAGAAACTAGACGCAGGATTGGAATCGGATATGGTTTAAAAAAAAGAGAAAAATATTTTTGATTTCACAACATAACTCTTTGTTATATTTGATCGGTATCTATCTCATGAAAAATAATTATTTACTAAAATAATGATATCATTAAACAAACAATATTAGCTTCTAAGCTAAGATATCAATTGAACAAAGTGCTTTGTTTATTAGTTGGTAATTTCATAAGGAATATCTGATATCTTTTCCATCAACATTGGTAAAGTATTAGATCCACCATACTGATTTTATCCTTTGTTTTAACCCAAATAAATTCATTTATAGCAATAAAAGTTTCTGGTGAAATTAACTGAAACTAAGCTGAAAGTCTTACATTAGTCTTATGTACTACATAGTTTAAAAAAAACAAAATCGAAGAGAAAAGTTTGCAAAAAATTTCCCGGAGTAGAAAAAATGACAAAAATACACTATATGTTGAGATCAATTCTATACATCCACGAGGGTCTGTAAGATGGTTAAACGTGTCGTAAGGCTTAGTTATGAACTGCTTTGAGCTGTAACAGTCATTGCAAGAATATTCGTGGAGGTTAAGACTATATGTGTTCCCTACGGGGTAACGTGTCGTGTGTAGGAGTATACGCGGGTTACTGATAGCTATCATATCCTCTTGATGGAGTTTGACACTGCAATAAAAGTCCTTCATTACATTTTTTAATGAAAATAAATAACTTCCATAGCCATTGGCACCGGTGACAGAGTCAGTAGTGAAGATATTGATCGGCCAGTCATGACCGAACGAGCGGTGGGAATTGAATTGTTTTCTGCCTCTATATACCTAATTATCTTGATGCAGCAGCCTTTAAGAAGGTCAAAGGAAGGCTATGTACTCTACAGGAGTAATCAAACAGACCCTGCCATCCTGAAATAGTGTATAAGAACTTTTTTTCATCATATTTTCTACTTAAACTAGCTGTAACTCCTTTCGTTTTAGTCGTATTGAATTTTCAACCAATGCTTCAAAATCTGCACATTTTTCCGATCCTTATGGTATGTAACAAGTACTGATAAACACAATATTAAGAAAATATATATTACGTCCTCACGTAAATTACGTAGATTATAAATAATGAAAAAAGAAACTAGACGCAGGATTGGAATCGGATATGGTTTAAAAAAAAGAGAAAAATATTTTTGATTTCACAACATAACTCTTTGTTATATTTGATCGGTATCTATCTCATGAAAAATAATTATTTACTAAAATAATGATATCATTAAACAAACAATATTAGCTTCTAAGCTAAGATATCAATTGAACAAAGTGCTTTGTTTATTAGTTGGTAATTTCATAAGGAATATCTGATATCTTTTCCATCAACATTGGTAAAGTATTAGATCCACCATACTGATTTTATCCTTTGTTTTAACCCAAATAAATTCATTTATAGCAATAAAAGTTTCTGGTGAAATTAACTGAAACTAAGCTGAAAGTCTTACATTAGTCTTATGTACTACATAGTTTAAAAAAAACAAAATCGAAGAGAAAAGTTTGCAAAAAATTTCCCGGAGTAGAAAAAATGACAAAAATACACTATATGTTGAGATCAATTCTATACATCCACGAGGGTCTGTAAGATGGTTAAACGTGTCGTAAGGCTTAGTTATGAACTGCTTTGAGCTGTAACAGTCATTGCAAGAATATTCGTGGAGGTTAAGACTATATGTGTTCCCTACGGGGTAACGTGTCGTGTGTAGGAGTATACGCGGGTTACTGATAGCTATCATATCCTCTTGATGGAGTTTGACACTGCAATAAAAGTCCTTCATTACATTTTTTAATGAAAATAAATAACTTCCATAGCCATTGGCACCGGTGACAGAGTCAGTAGTGAAGATATTGATCGGCCAGTCATGACCGAACGAGCGGTGGGAATTGAATTGTTTTCTGCCTCTATATACCTAATTATCTTGATGCAGCAGCCTTTAAGAAGGTCAAAGGAAGGCTATGTACTCTACAGGAGTAATCAAACAGACCCTGCCATCCTGAAATAGTGTATAAGAACTTTTTTTCATCATATTTTCTACTTAAACTAGCTGTAACTCCTTTCGTTTTAGTCGTATTGAATTTTCAACCAATGCTTCAAAATCTGCACATTTTTCCGATCCTTATGGTATGTAACAAGTACTGATAAACACAATATTAAGAAAATATATATTACGTCCTCACGTAAATTACGTAGATTATAAATAATGAAAAAAGAAACTAGACGCAGGATTGGAATCGGATATGGTTTAAAAAAAAGAGAAAAATATTTTTGATTTCACAACATAACTCTTTGTTATATTTGATCGGTATCTATCTCATGAAAAATAATTATTTACTAAAATAATGATATCATTAAACAAACAATATTAGCTTCTAAGCTAAGATATCAATTGAACAAAGTGCTTTGTTTATTAGTTGGTAATTTCATAAGGAATATCTGATATCTTTTCCATCAACATTGGTAAAGTATTAGATCCACCATACTGATTTTATCCTTTGTTTTAACCCAAATAAATTCATTTATAGCAATAAAAGTTTCTGGTGAAATTAACTGAAACTAAGCTGAAAGTCTTACATTAGTCTTATGTACTACATAGTTTAAAAAAAACAAAATCGAAGAGAAAAGTTTGCAAAAAATTTCCCGGAGTAGAAAAAATGACAAAAATACACTATATGTTGAGATCAATTCTATACATCCACGAGGGTCTGTAAGATGGTTAAACGTGTCGTAAGGCTTAGTTATGAACTGCTTTGAGCTGTAACAGTCATTGCAAGAATATTCGTGGAGGTTAAGACTATATGTGTTCCCTACGGGGTAACGTGTCGTGTGTAGGAGTATACGCGGGTTACTGATAGCTATCATATCCTCTTGATGGAGTTTGACACTGCAATAAAAGTCCTTCATTACATTTTTTAATGAAAATAAATAACTTCCATAGCCATTGGCACCGGTGACAGAGTCAGTAGTGAAGATATTGATCGGCCAGTCATGACCGAACGAGCGGTGGGAATTGAATTGTTTTCTGCCTCTATATACCTAATTATCTTGATGCAGCAGCCTTTAAGAAGGTCAAAGGAAGGCTATGTACTCTACAGGAGTAATCAAACAGACCCTGCCATCCTGAAATAGTGTATAAGAACTTTTTTTCATCATATTTTCTACTTAAACTAGCTGTAACTCCTTTCGTTTTAGTCGTATTGAATTTTCAACCAATGCTTCAAAATCTGCACATTTTTCCGATCCTTATGGTATGTAACAAGTACTGATAAACACAATATTAAGAAAATATATATTACGTCCTCACGTAAATTACGTAGATTATAAATAATGAAAAAAGAAACTAGACGCAGGATTGGAATCGGATATGGTTTAAAAAAAAGAGAAAAATATTTTTGATTTCACAACATAACTCTTTGTTATATTTGATCGGTATCTATCTCATGAAAAATAATTATTTACTAAAATAATGATATCATTAAACAAACAATATTAGCTTCTAAGCTAAGATATCAATTGAACAAAGTGCTTTGTTTATTAGTTGGTAATTTCATAAGGAATATCTGATATCTTTTCCATCAACATTGGTAAAGTATTAGATCCACCATACTGATTTTATCCTTTGTTTTAACCCAAATAAATTCATTTATAGCAATAAAAGTTTCTGGTGAAATTAACTGAAACTAAGCTGAAAGTCTTACATTAGTCTTATGTACTACATAGTTTAAAAAAAACAAAATCGAAGAGAAAAGTTTGCAAAAAATTTCCCGGAGTAGAAAAAATGACAAAAATACACTATATGTTGAGATCAATTCTATACATCCACGAGGGTCTGTAAGATGGTTAAACGTGTCGTAAGGCTTAGTTATGAACTGCTTTGAGCTGTAACAGTCATTGCAAGAATATTCGTGGAGGTTAAGACTATATGTGTTCCCTACGGGGTAACGTGTCGTGTGTAGGAGTATACGCGGGTTACTGATAGCTATCATATCCTCTTGATGGAGTTTGACACTGCAATAAAAGTCCTTCATTACATTTTTTAATGAAAATAAATAACTTCCATAGCCATTGGCACCGGTGACAGAGTCAGTAGTGAAGATATTGATCGGCCAGTCATGACCGAACGAGCGGTGGGAATTGAATTGTTTTCTGCCTCTATATACCTAATTATCTTGATGCAGCAGCCTTTAAGAAGGTCAAAGGAAGGCTATGTACTCTACAGGAGTAATCAAACAGACCCTGCCATCCTGAAATAGTGTATAAGAACTTTTTTTCATCATATTTTCTACTTAAACTAGCTGTAACTCCTTTCGTTTTAGTCGTATTGAATTTTCAACCAATGCTTCAAAATCTGCACATTTTTCCGATCCTTATGGTATGTAACAAGTACTGATAAACACAATATTAAGAAAATATATATTACGTCCTCACGTAAATTACGTAGATTATAAATAATGAAAAAAGAAACTAGACGCAGGATTGGAATCGGATATGGTTTAAAAAAAAGAGAAAAATATTTTTGATTTCACAACATAACTCTTTGTTATATTTGATCGGTATCTATCTCATGAAAAATAATTATTTACTAAAATAATGATATCATTAAACAAACAATATTAGCTTCTAAGCTAAGATATCAATTGAACAAAGTGCTTTGTTTATTAGTTGGTAATTTCATAAGGAATATCTGATATCTTTTCCATCAACATTGGTAAAGTATTAGATCCACCATACTGATTTTATCCTTTGTTTTAACCCAAATAAATTCATTTATAGCAATAAAAGTTTCTGGTGAAATTAACTGAAACTAAGCTGAAAGTCTTACATTAGTCTTATGTACTACATAGTTTAAAAAAAACAAAATCGAAGAGAAAAGTTTGCAAAAAATTTCCCGGAGTAGAAAAAATGACAAAAATACACTATATGTTGAGATCAATTCTATACATCCACGAGGGTCTGTAAGATGGTTAAACGTGTCGTAAGGCTTAGTTATGAACTGCTTTGAGCTGTAACAGTCATTGCAAGAATATTCGTGGAGGTTAAGACTATATGTGTTCCCTACGGGGTAACGTGTCGTGTGTAGGAGTATACGCGGGTTACTGATAGCTATCATATCCTCTTGATGGAGTTTGACACTGCAATAAAAGTCCTTCATTACATTTTTTAATGAAAATAAATAACTTCCATAGCCATTGGCACCGGTGACAGAGTCAGTAGTGAAGATATTGATCGGCCAGTCATGACCGAACGAGCGGTGGGAATTGAATTGTTTTCTGCCTCTATATACCTAATTATCTTGATGCAGCAGCCTTTAAGAAGGTCAAAGGAAGGCTATGTACTCTACAGGAGTAATCAAACAGACCCTGCCATCCTGAAATAGTGTATAAGAACTTTTTTTCATCATATTTTCTACTTAAACTAGCTGTAACTCCTTTCGTTTTAGTCGTATTGAATTTTCAACCAATGCTTCAAAATCTGCACATTTTTCCGATCCTTATGGTATGTAACAAGTACTGATAAACACAATATTAAGAAAATATATATTACGTCCTCACGTAAATTACGTAGATTATAAATAATGAAAAAAGAAACTAGACGCAGGATTGGAATCGGATATGGTTTAAAAAAAAGAGAAAAATATTTTTGATTTCACAACATAACTCTTTGTTATATTTGATCGGTATCTATCTCATGAAAAATAATTATTTACTAAAATAATGATATCATTAAACAAACAATATTAGCTTCTAAGCTAAGATATCAATTGAACAAAGTGCTTTGTTTATTAGTTGGTAATTTCATAAGGAATATCTGATATCTTTTCCATCAACATTGGTAAAGTATTAGATCCACCATACTGATTTTATCCTTTGTTTTAACCCAAATAAATTCATTTATAGCAATAAAAGTTTCTGGTGAAATTAACTGAAACTAAGCTGAAAGTCTTACATTAGTCTTATGTACTACATAGTTTAAAAAAAACAAAATCGAAGAGAAAAGTTTGCAAAAAATTTCCCGGAGTAGAAAAAATGACAAAAATACACTATATGTTGAGATCAATTCTATACATCCACGAGGGTCTGTAAGATGGTTAAACGTGTCGTAAGGCTTAGTTATGAACTGCTTTGAGCTGTAACAGTCATTGCAAGAATATTCGTGGAGGTTAAGACTATATGTGTTCCCTACGGGGTAACGTGTCGTGTGTAGGAGTATACGCGGGTTACTGATAGCTATCATATCCTCTTGATGGAGTTTGACACTGCAATAAAAGTCCTTCATTACATTTTTTAATGAAAATAAATAACTTCCATAGCCATTGGCACCGGTGACAGAGTCAGTAGTGAAGATATTGATCGGCCAGTCATGACCGAACGAGCGGTGGGAATTGAATTGTTTTCTGCCTCTATATACCTAATTATCTTGATGCAGCAGCCTTTAAGAAGGTCAAAGGAAGGCTATGTACTCTACAGGAGTAATCAAACAGACCCTGCCATCCTGAAATAGTGTATAAGAACTTTTTTTCATCATATTTTCTACTTAAACTAGCTGTAACTCCTTTCGTTTTAGTCGTATTGAATTTTCAACCAATGCTTCAAAATCTGCACATTTTTCCGATCCTTATGGTATGTAACAAGTACTGATAAACACAATATTAAGAAAATATATATTACGTCCTCACGTAAATTACGTAGATTATAAATAATGAAAAAAGAAACTAGACGCAGGATTGGAATCGGATATGGTTTAAAAAAAAGAGAAAAATATTTTTGATTTCACAACATAACTCTTTGTTATATTTGATCGGTATCTATCTCATGAAAAATAATTATTTACTAAAATAATGATATCATTAAACAAACAATATTAGCTTCTAAGCTAAGATATCAATTGAACAAAGTGCTTTGTTTATTAGTTGGTAATTTCATAAGGAATATCTGATATCTTTTCCATCAACATTGGTAAAGTATTAGATCCACCATACTGATTTTATCCTTTGTTTTAACCCAAATAAATTCATTTATAGCAATAAAAGTTTCTGGTGAAATTAACTGAAACTAAGCTGAAAGTCTTACATTAGTCTTATGTACTACATAGTTTAAAAAAAACAAAATCGAAGAGAAAAGTTTGCAAAAAATTTCCCGGAGTAGAAAAAATGACAAAAATACACTATATGTTGAGATCAATTCTATACATCCACGAGGGTCTGTAAGATGGTTAAACGTGTCGTAAGGCTTAGTTATGAACTGCTTTGAGCTGTAACAGTCATTGCAAGAATATTCGTGGAGGTTAAGACTATATGTGTTCCCTACGGGGTAACGTGTCGTGTGTAGGAGTATACGCGGGTTACTGATAGCTATCATATCCTCTTGATGGAGTTTGACACTGCAATAAAAGTCCTTCATTACATTTTTTAATGAAAATAAATAACTTCCATAGCCATTGGCACCGGTGACAGAGTCAGTAGTGAAGATATTGATCGGCCAGTCATGACCGAACGAGCGGTGGGAATTGAATTGTTTTCTGCCTCTATATACCTAATTATCTTGATGCAGCAGCCTTTAAGAAGGTCAAAGGAAGGCTATGTACTCTACAGGAGTAATCAAACAGACCCTGCCATCCTGAAATAGTGTATAAGAACTTTTTTTCATCATATTTTCTACTTAAACTAGCTGTAACTCCTTTCGTTTTAGTCGTATTGAATTTTCAACCAATGCTTCAAAATCTGCACATTTTTCCGATCCTTATGGTATGTAACAAGTACTGATAAACACAATATTAAGAAAATATATATTACGTCCTCACGTAAATTACGTAGATTATAAATAATGAAAAAAGAAACTAGACGCAGGATTGGAATCGGATATGGTTTAAAAAAAAGAGAAAAATATTTTTGATTTCACAACATAACTCTTTGTTATATTTGATCGGTATCTATCTCATGAAAAATAATTATTTACTAAAATAATGATATCATTAAACAAACAATATTAGCTTCTAAGCTAAGATATCAATTGAACAAAGTGCTTTGTTTATTAGTTGGTAATTTCATAAGGAATATCTGATATCTTTTCCATCAACATTGGTAAAGTATTAGATCCACCATACTGATTTTATCCTTTGTTTTAACCCAAATAAATTCATTTATAGCAATAAAAGTTTCTGGTGAAATTAACTGAAACTAAGCTGAAAGTCTTACATTAGTCTTATGTACTACATAGTTTAAAAAAAACAAAATCGAAGAGAAAAGTTTGCAAAAAATTTCCCGGAGTAGAAAAAATGACAAAAATACACTATATGTTGAGATCAATTCTATACATCCACGAGGGTCTGTAAGATGGTTAAACGTGTCGTAAGGCTTAGTTATGAACTGCTTTGAGCTGTAACAGTCATTGCAAGAATATTCGTGGAGGTTAAGACTATATGTGTTCCCTACGGGGTAACGTGTCGTGTGTAGGAGTATACGCGGGTTACTGATAGCTATCATATCCTCTTGATGGAGTTTGACACTGCAATAAAAGTCCTTCATTACATTTTTTAATGAAAATAAATAACTTCCATAGCCATTGGCACCGGTGACAGAGTCAGTAGTGAAGATATTGATCGGCCAGTCATGACCGAACGAGCGGTGGGAATTGAATTGTTTTCTGCCTCTATATACCTAATTATCTTGATGCAGCAGCCTTTAAGAAGGTCAAAGGAAGGCTATGTACTCTACAGGAGTAATCAAACAGACCCTGCCATCCTGAAATAGTGTATAAGAACTTTTTTTCATCATATTTTCTACTTAAACTAGCTGTAACTCCTTTCGTTTTAGTCGTATTGAATTTTCAACCAATGCTTCAAAATCTGCACATTTTTCCGATCCTTATGGTATGTAACAAGTACTGATAAACACAATATTAAGAAAATATATATTACGTCCTCACGTAAATTACGTAGATTATAAATAATGAAAAAAGAAACTAGACGCAGGATTGGAATCGGATATGGTTTAAAAAAAAGAGAAAAATATTTTTGATTTCACAACATAACTCTTTGTTATATTTGATCGGTATCTATCTCATGAAAAATAATTATTTACTAAAATAATGATATCATTAAACAAACAATATTAGCTTCTAAGCTAAGATATCAATTGAACAAAGTGCTTTGTTTATTAGTTGGTAATTTCATAAGGAATATCTGATATCTTTTCCATCAACATTGGTAAAGTATTAGATCCACCATACTGATTTTATCCTTTGTTTTAACCCAAATAAATTCATTTATAGCAATAAAAGTTTCTGGTGAAATTAACTGAAACTAAGCTGAAAGTCTTACATTAGTCTTATGTACTACATAGTTTAAAAAAAACAAAATCGAAGAGAAAAGTTTGCAAAAAATTTCCCGGAGTAGAAAAAATGACAAAAATACACTATATGTTGAGATCAATTCTATACATCCACGAGGGTCTGTAAGATGGTTAAACGTGTCGTAAGGCTTAGTTATGAACTGCTTTGAGCTGTAACAGTCATTGCAAGAATATTCGTGGAGGTTAAGACTATATGTGTTCCCTACGGGGTAACGTGTCGTGTGTAGGAGTATACGCGGGTTACTGATAGCTATCATATCCTCTTGATGGAGTTTGACACTGCAATAAAAGTCCTTCATTACATTTTTTAATGAAAATAAATAACTTCCATAGCCATTGGCACCGGTGACAGAGTCAGTAGTGAAGATATTGATCGGCCAGTCATGACCGAACGAGCGGTGGGAATTGAATTGTTTTCTGCCTCTATATACCTAATTATCTTGATGCAGCAGCCTTTAAGAAGGTCAAAGGAAGGCTATGTACTCTACAGGAGTAATCAAACAGACCCTGCCATCCTGAAATAGTGTATAAGAACTTTTTTTCATCATATTTTCTACTTAAACTAGCTGTAACTCCTTTCGTTTTAGTCGTATTGAATTTTCAACCAATGCTTCAAAATCTGCACATTTTTCCGATCCTTATGGTATGTAACAAGTACTGATAAACACAATATTAAGAAAATATATATTACGTCCTCACGTAAATTACGTAGATTATAAATAATGAAAAAAGAAACTAGACGCAGGATTGGAATCGGATATGGTTTAAAAAAAAGAGAAAAATATTTTTGATTTCACAACATAACTCTTTGTTATATTTGATCGGTATCTATCTCATGAAAAATAATTATTTACTAAAATAATGATATCATTAAACAAACAATATTAGCTTCTAAGCTAAGATATCAATTGAACAAAGTGCTTTGTTTATTAGTTGGTAATTTCATAAGGAATATCTGATATCTTTTCCATCAACATTGGTAAAGTATTAGATCCACCATACTGATTTTATCCTTTGTTTTAACCCAAATAAATTCATTTATAGCAATAAAAGTTTCTGGTGAAATTAACTGAAACTAAGCTGAAAGTCTTACATTAGTCTTATGTACTACATAGTTTAAAAAAAACAAAATCGAAGAGAAAAGTTTGCAAAAAATTTCCCGGAGTAGAAAAAATGACAAAAATACACTATATGTTGAGATCAATTCTATACATCCACGAGGGTCTGTAAGATGGTTAAACGTGTCGTAAGGCTTAGTTATGAACTGCTTTGAGCTGTAACAGTCATTGCAAGAATATTCGTGGAGGTTAAGACTATATGTGTTCCCTACGGGGTAACGTGTCGTGTGTAGGAGTATACGCGGGTTACTGATAGCTATCATATCCTCTTGATGGAGTTTGACACTGCAATAAAAGTCCTTCATTACATTTTTTAATGAAAATAAATAACTTCCATAGCCATTGGCACCGGTGACAGAGTCAGTAGTGAAGATATTGATCGGCCAGTCATGACCGAACGAGCGGTGGGAATTGAATTGTTTTCTGCCTCTATATACCTAATTATCTTGATGCAGCAGCCTTTAAGAAGGTCAAAGGAAGGCTATGTACTCTACAGGAGTAATCAAACAGACCCTGCCATCCTGAAATAGTGTATAAGAACTTTTTTTCATCATATTTTCTACTTAAACTAGCTGTAACTCCTTTCGTTTTAGTCGTATTGAATTTTCAACCAATGCTTCAAAATCTGCACATTTTTCCGATCCTTATGGTATGTAACAAGTACTGATAAACACAATATTAAGAAAATATATATTACGTCCTCACGTAAATTACGTAGATTATAAATAATGAAAAAAGAAACTAGACGCAGGATTGGAATCGGATATGGTTTAAAAAAAAGAGAAAAATATTTTTGATTTCACAACATAACTCTTTGTTATATTTGATCGGTATCTATCTCATGAAAAATAATTATTTACTAAAATAATGATATCATTAAACAAACAATATTAGCTTCTAAGCTAAGATATCAATTGAACAAAGTGCTTTGTTTATTAGTTGGTAATTTCATAAGGAATATCTGATATCTTTTCCATCAACATTGGTAAAGTATTAGATCCACCATACTGATTTTATCCTTTGTTTTAACCCAAATAAATTCATTTATAGCAATAAAAGTTTCTGGTGAAATTAACTGAAACTAAGCTGAAAGTCTTACATTAGTCTTATGTACTACATAGTTTAAAAAAAACAAAATCGAAGAGAAAAGTTTGCAAAAAATTTCCCGGAGTAGAAAAAATGACAAAAATACACTATATGTTGAGATCAATTCTATACATCCACGAGGGTCTGTAAGATGGTTAAACGTGTCGTAAGGCTTAGTTATGAACTGCTTTGAGCTGTAACAGTCATTGCAAGAATATTCGTGGAGGTTAAGACTATATGTGTTCCCTACGGGGTAACGTGTCGTGTGTAGGAGTATACGCGGGTTACTGATAGCTATCATATCCTCTTGATGGAGTTTGACACTGCAATAAAAGTCCTTCATTACATTTTTTAATGAAAATAAATAACTTCCATAGCCATTGGCACCGGTGACAGAGTCAGTAGTGAAGATATTGATCGGCCAGTCATGACCGAACGAGCGGTGGGAATTGAATTGTTTTCTGCCTCTATATACCTAATTATCTTGATGCAGCAGCCTTTAAGAAGGTCAAAGGAAGGCTATGTACTCTACAGGAGTAATCAAACAGACCCTGCCATCCTGAAATAGTGTATAAGAACTTTTTTTCATCATATTTTCTACTTAAACTAGCTGTAACTCCTTTCGTTTTAGTCGTATTGAATTTTCAACCAATGCTTCAAAATCTGCACATTTTTCCGATCCTTATGGTATGTAACAAGTACTGATAAACACAATATTAAGAAAATATATATTACGTCCTCACGTAAATTACGTAGATTATAAATAATGAAAAAAGAAACTAGACGCAGGATTGGAATCGGATATGGTTTAAAAAAAAGAGAAAAATATTTTTGATTTCACAACATAACTCTTTGTTATATTTGATCGGTATCTATCTCATGAAAAATAATTATTTACTAAAATAATGATATCATTAAACAAACAATATTAGCTTCTAAGCTAAGATATCAATTGAACAAAGTGCTTTGTTTATTAGTTGGTAATTTCATAAGGAATATCTGATATCTTTTCCATCAACATTGGTAAAGTATTAGATCCACCATACTGATTTTATCCTTTGTTTTAACCCAAATAAATTCATTTATAGCAATAAAAGTTTCTGGTGAAATTAACTGAAACTAAGCTGAAAGTCTTACATTAGTCTTATGTACTACATAGTTTAAAAAAAACAAAATCGAAGAGAAAAGTTTGCAAAAAATTTCCCGGAGTAGAAAAAATGACAAAAATACACTATATGTTGAGATCAATTCTATACATCCACGAGGGTCTGTAAGATGGTTAAACGTGTCGTAAGGCTTAGTTATGAACTGCTTTGAGCTGTAACAGTCATTGCAAGAATATTCGTGGAGGTTAAGACTATATGTGTTCCCTACGGGGTAACGTGTCGTGTGTAGGAGTATACGCGGGTTACTGATAGCTATCATATCCTCTTGATGGAGTTTGACACTGCAATAAAAGTCCTTCATTACATTTTTTAATGAAAATAAATAACTTCCATAGCCATTGGCACCGGTGACAGAGTCAGTAGTGAAGATATTGATCGGCCAGTCATGACCGAACGAGCGGTGGGAATTGAATTGTTTTCTGCCTCTATATACCTAATTATCTTGATGCAGCAGCCTTTAAGAAGGTCAAAGGAAGGCTATGTACTCTACAGGAGTAATCAAACAGACCCTGCCATCCTGAAATAGTGTATAAGAACTTTTTTTCATCATATTTTCTACTTAAACTAGCTGTAACTCCTTTCGTTTTAGTCGTATTGAATTTTCAACCAATGCTTCAAAATCTGCACATTTTTCCGATCCTTATGGTATGTAACAAGTACTGATAAACACAATATTAAGAAAATATATATTACGTCCTCACGTAAATTACGTAGATTATAAATAATGAAAAAAGAAACTAGACGCAGGATTGGAATCGGATATGGTTTAAAAAAAAGAGAAAAATATTTTTGATTTCACAACATAACTCTTTGTTATATTTGATCGGTATCTATCTCATGAAAAATAATTATTTACTAAAATAATGATATCATTAAACAAACAATATTAGCTTCTAAGCTAAGATATCAATTGAACAAAGTGCTTTGTTTATTAGTTGGTAATTTCATAAGGAATATCTGATATCTTTTCCATCAACATTGGTAAAGTATTAGATCCACCATACTGATTTTATCCTTTGTTTTAACCCAAATAAATTCATTTATAGCAATAAAAGTTTCTGGTGAAATTAACTGAAACTAAGCTGAAAGTCTTACATTAGTCTTATGTACTACATAGTTTAAAAAAAACAAAATCGAAGAGAAAAGTTTGCAAAAAATTTCCCGGAGTAGAAAAAATGACAAAAATACACTATATGTTGAGATCAATTCTATACATCCACGAGGGTCTGTAAGATGGTTAAACGTGTCGTAAGGCTTAGTTATGAACTGCTTTGAGCTGTAACAGTCATTGCAAGAATATTCGTGGAGGTTAAGACTATATGTGTTCCCTACGGGGTAACGTGTCGTGTGTAGGAGTATACGCGGGTTACTGATAGCTATCATATCCTCTTGATGGAGTTTGACACTGCAATAAAAGTCCTTCATTACATTTTTTAATGAAAATAAATAACTTCCATAGCCATTGGCACCGGTGACAGAGTCAGTAGTGAAGATATTGATCGGCCAGTCATGACCGAACGAGCGGTGGGAATTGAATTGTTTTCTGCCTCTATATACCTAATTATCTTGATGCAGCAGCCTTTAAGAAGGTCAAAGGAAGGCTATGTACTCTACAGGAGTAATCAAACAGACCCTGCCATCCTGAAATAGTGTATAAGAACTTTTTTTCATCATATTTTCTACTTAAACTAGCTGTAACTCCTTTCGTTTTAGTCGTATTGAATTTTCAACCAATGCTTCAAAATCTGCACATTTTTCCGATCCTTATGGTATGTAACAAGTACTGATAAACACAATATTAAGAAAATATATATTACGTCCTCACGTAAATTACGTAGATTATAAATAATGAAAAAAGAAACTAGACGCAGGATTGGAATCGGATATGGTTTAAAAAAAAGAGAAAAATATTTTTGATTTCACAACATAACTCTTTGTTATATTTGATCGGTATCTATCTCATGAAAAATAATTATTTACTAAAATAATGATATCATTAAACAAACAATATTAGCTTCTAAGCTAAGATATCAATTGAACAAAGTGCTTTGTTTATTAGTTGGTAATTTCATAAGGAATATCTGATATCTTTTCCATCAACATTGGTAAAGTATTAGATCCACCATACTGATTTTATCCTTTGTTTTAACCCAAATAAATTCATTTATAGCAATAAAAGTTTCTGGTGAAATTAACTGAAACTAAGCTGAAAGTCTTACATTAGTCTTATGTACTACATAGTTTAAAAAAAACAAAATCGAAGAGAAAAGTTTGCAAAAAATTTCCCGGAGTAGAAAAAATGACAAAAATACACTATATGTTGAGATCAATTCTATACATCCACGAGGGTCTGTAAGATGGTTAAACGTGTCGTAAGGCTTAGTTATGAACTGCTTTGAGCTGTAACAGTCATTGCAAGAATATTCGTGGAGGTTAAGACTATATGTGTTCCCTACGGGGTAACGTGTCGTGTGTAGGAGTATACGCGGGTTACTGATAGCTATCATATCCTCTTGATGGAGTTTGACACTGCAATAAAAGTCCTTCATTACATTTTTTAATGAAAATAAATAACTTCCATAGCCATTGGCACCGGTGACAGAGTCAGTAGTGAAGATATTGATCGGCCAGTCATGACCGAACGAGCGGTGGGAATTGAATTGTTTTCTGCCTCTATATACCTAATTATCTTGATGCAGCAGCCTTTAAGAAGGTCAAAGGAAGGCTATGTACTCTACAGGAGTAATCAAACAGACCCTGCCATCCTGAAATAGTGTATAAGAACTTTTTTTCATCATATTTTCTACTTAAACTAGCTGTAACTCCTTTCGTTTTAGTCGTATTGAATTTTCAACCAATGCTTCAAAATCTGCACATTTTTCCGATCCTTATGGTATGTAACAAGTACTGATAAACACAATATTAAGAAAATATATATTACGTCCTCACGTAAATTACGTAGATTATAAATAATGAAAAAAGAAACTAGACGCAGGATTGGAATCGGATATGGTTTAAAAAAAAGAGAAAAATATTTTTGATTTCACAACATAACTCTTTGTTATATTTGATCGGTATCTATCTCATGAAAAATAATTATTTACTAAAATAATGATATCATTAAACAAACAATATTAGCTTCTAAGCTAAGATATCAATTGAACAAAGTGCTTTGTTTATTAGTTGGTAATTTCATAAGGAATATCTGATATCTTTTCCATCAACATTGGTAAAGTATTAGATCCACCATACTGATTTTATCCTTTGTTTTAACCCAAATAAATTCATTTATAGCAATAAAAGTTTCTGGTGAAATTAACTGAAACTAAGCTGAAAGTCTTACATTAGTCTTATGTACTACATAGTTTAAAAAAAACAAAATCGAAGAGAAAAGTTTGCAAAAAATTTCCCGGAGTAGAAAAAATGACAAAAATACACTATATGTTGAGATCAATTCTATACATCCACGAGGGTCTGTAAGATGGTTAAACGTGTCGTAAGGCTTAGTTATGAACTGCTTTGAGCTGTAACAGTCATTGCAAGAATATTCGTGGAGGTTAAGACTATATGTGTTCCCTACGGGGTAACGTGTCGTGTGTAGGAGTATACGCGGGTTACTGATAGCTATCATATCCTCTTGATGGAGTTTGACACTGCAATAAAAGTCCTTCATTACATTTTTTAATGAAAATAAATAACTTCCATAGCCATTGGCACCGGTGACAGAGTCAGTAGTGAAGATATTGATCGGCCAGTCATGACCGAACGAGCGGTGGGAATTGAATTGTTTTCTGCCTCTATATACCTAATTATCTTGATGCAGCAGCCTTTAAGAAGGTCAAAGGAAGGCTATGTACTCTACAGGAGTAATCAAACAGACCCTGCCATCCTGAAATAGTGTATAAGAACTTTTTTTCATCATATTTTCTACTTAAACTAGCTGTAACTCCTTTCGTTTTAGTCGTATTGAATTTTCAACCAATGCTTCAAAATCTGCACATTTTTCCGATCCTTATGGTATGTAACAAGTACTGATAAACACAATATTAAGAAAATATATATTACGTCCTCACGTAAATTACGTAGATTATAAATAATGAAAAAAGAAACTAGACGCAGGATTGGAATCGGATATGGTTTAAAAAAAAGAGAAAAATATTTTTGATTTCACAACATAACTCTTTGTTATATTTGATCGGTATCTATCTCATGAAAAATAATTATTTACTAAAATAATGATATCATTAAACAAACAATATTAGCTTCTAAGCTAAGATATCAATTGAACAAAGTGCTTTGTTTATTAGTTGGTAATTTCATAAGGAATATCTGATATCTTTTCCATCAACATTGGTAAAGTATTAGATCCACCATACTGATTTTATCCTTTGTTTTAACCCAAATAAATTCATTTATAGCAATAAAAGTTTCTGGTGAAATTAACTGAAACTAAGCTGAAAGTCTTACATTAGTCTTATGTACTACATAGTTTAAAAAAAACAAAATCGAAGAGAAAAGTTTGCAAAAAATTTCCCGGAGTAGAAAAAATGACAAAAATACACTATATGTTGAGATCAATTCTATACATCCACGAGGGTCTGTAAGATGGTTAAACGTGTCGTAAGGCTTAGTTATGAACTGCTTTGAGCTGTAACAGTCATTGCAAGAATATTCGTGGAGGTTAAGACTATATGTGTTCCCTACGGGGTAACGTGTCGTGTGTAGGAGTATACGCGGGTTACTGATAGCTATCATATCCTCTTGATGGAGTTTGACACTGCAATAAAAGTCCTTCATTACATTTTTTAATGAAAATAAATAACTTCCATAGCCATTGGCACCGGTGACAGAGTCAGTAGTGAAGATATTGATCGGCCAGTCATGACCGAACGA
Organism: Metacarcinus magister; assembly: GCA_029783475.1. Taxonomy (NCBI): domain Eukaryota; kingdom Metazoa; phylum Arthropoda; class Malacostraca; order Decapoda; family Cancridae; genus Metacarcinus; species Metacarcinus magister. The sequence continues at coordinate 2,502,678 of JAPQNM010000046.1, forward strand.
GCGGTGGGAATTGAATTGTTTTCTGCCTCTATATACCTAATTATCTTGATGCAGCAGCCTTTAAGAAGGTCAAAGGAAGGCTATGTACTCTACAGGAGTAATCAAACAGACCCTGCCATCCTGAAATAGTGTATAAGAACTTTTTTTCATCATATTTTCTACTTAAACTAGCTGTAACTCCTTTCGTTTTAGTCGTATTGAATTTTCAACCAATGCTTCAAAATCTGCACATTTTTCCGATCCTTATGGTATGTAACAAGTACTGATAAACACAATATTAAGAAAATATATATTACGTCCTCACGTAAATTACGTAGATTATAAATAATGAAAAAAGAAACTAGACGCAGGATTGGAATCGGATATGGTTTAAAAAAAAGAGAAAAATATTTTTGATTTCACAACATAACTCTTTGTTATATTTGATCGGTATCTATCTCATGAAAAATAATTATTTACTAAAATAATGATATCATTAAACAAACAATATTAGCTTCTAAGCTAAGATATCAATTGAACAAAGTGCTTTGTTTATTAGTTGGTAATTTCATAAGGAATATCTGATATCTTTTCCATCAACATTGGTAAAGTATTAGATCCACCATACTGATTTTATCCTTTGTTTTAACCCAAATAAATTCATTTATAGCAATAAAAGTTTCTGGTGAAATTAACTGAAACTAAGCTGAAAGTCTTACATTAGTCTTATGTACTACATAGTTTAAAAAAAACAAAATCGAAGAGAAAAGTTTGCAAAAAATTTCCCGGAGTAGAAAAAATGACAAAAATACACTATATGTTGAGATCAATTCTATACATCCACGAGGGTCTGTAAGATGGTTAAACGTGTCGTAAGGCTTAGTTATGAACTGCTTTGAGCTGTAACAGTCATTGCAAGAATATTCGTGGAGGTTAAGACTATATGTGTTCCCTACGGGGTAACGTGTCGTGTGTAGGAGTATACGCGGGTTACTGATAGCTATCATATCCTCTTGATGGAGTTTGACACTGCAATAAAAGTCCTTCATTACATTTTTTAATGAAAATAAATAACTTCCATAGCCATTGGCACCGGTGACAGAGTCAGTAGTGAAGATATTGATCGGCCAGTCATGACCGAACGAGCGGTGGGAATTGAATTGTTTTCTGCCTCTATATACCTAATTATCTTGATGCAGCAGCCTTTAAGAAGGTCAAAGGAAGGCTATGTACTCTACAGGAGTAATCAAACAGACCCTGCCATCCTGAAATAGTGTATAAGAACTTTTTTTCATCATATTTTCTACTTAAACTAGCTGTAACTCCTTTCGTTTTAGTCGTATTGAATTTTCAACCAATGCTTCAAAATCTGCACATTTTTCCGATCCTTATGGTATGTAACAAGTACTGATAAACACAATATTAAGAAAATATATATTACGTCCTCACGTAAATTACGTAGATTATAAATAATGAAAAAAGAAACTAGACGCAGGATTGGAATCGGATATGGTTTAAAAAAAAGAGAAAAATATTTTTGATTTCACAACATAACTCTTTGTTATATTTGATCGGTATCTATCTCATGAAAAATAATTATTTACTAAAATAATGATATCATTAAACAAACAATATTAGCTTCTAAGCTAAGATATCAATTGAACAAAGTGCTTTGTTTATTAGTTGGTAATTTCATAAGGAATATCTGATATCTTTTCCATCAACATTGGTAAAGTATTAGATCCACCATACTGATTTTATCCTTTGTTTTAACCCAAATAAATTCATTTATAGCAATAAAAGTTTCTGGTGAAATTAACTGAAACTAAGCTGAAAGTCTTACATTAGTCTTATGTACTACATAGTTTAAAAAAAACAAAATCGAAGAGAAAAGTTTGCAAAAAATTTCCCGGAGTAGAAAAAATGACAAAAATACACTATATGTTGAGATCAATTCTATACATCCACGAGGGTCTGTAAGATGGTTAAACGTGTCGTAAGGCTTAGTTATGAACTGCTTTGAGCTGTAACAGTCATTGCAAGAATATTCGTGGAGGTTAAGACTATATGTGTTCCCTACGGGGTAACGTGTCGTGTGTAGGAGTATACGCGGGTTACTGATAGCTATCATATCCTCTTGATGGAGTTTGACACTGCAATAAAAGTCCTTCATTACATTTTTTAATGAAAATAAATAACTTCCATAGCCATTGGCACCGGTGACAGAGTCAGTAGTGAAGATATTGATCGGCCAGTCATGACCGAACGAGCGGTGGGAATTGAATTGTTTTCTGCCTCTATATACCTAATTATCTTGATGCAGCAGCCTTTAAGAAGGTCAAAGGAAGGCTATGTACTCTACAGGAGTAATCAAACAGACCCTGCCATCCTGAAATAGTGTATAAGAACTTTTTTTCATCATATTTTCTACTTAAACTAGCTGTAACTCCTTTCGTTTTAGTCGTATTGAATTTTCAACCAATGCTTCAAAATCTGCACATTTTTCCGATCCTTATGGTATGTAACAAGTACTGATAAACACAATATTAAGAAAATATATATTACGTCCTCACGTAAATTACGTAGATTATAAATAATGAAAAAAGAAACTAGACGCAGGATTGGAATCGGATATGGTTTAAAAAAAAGAGAAAAATATTTTTGATTTCACAACATAACTCTTTGTTATATTTGATCGGTATCTATCTCATGAAAAATAATTATTTACTAAAATAATGATATCATTAAACAAACAATATTAGCTTCTAAGCTAAGATATCAATTGAACAAAGTGCTTTGTTTATTAGTTGGTAATTTCATAAGGAATATCTGATATCTTTTCCATCAACATTGGTAAAGTATTAGATCCACCATACTGATTTTATCCTTTGTTTTAACCCAAATAAATTCATTTATAGCAATAAAAGTTTCTGGTGAAATTAACTGAAACTAAGCTGAAAGTCTTACATTAGTCTTATGTACTACATAGTTTAAAAAAAACAAAATCGAAGAGAAAAGTTTGCAAAAAATTTCCCGGAGTAGAAAAAATGACAAAAATACACTATATGTTGAGATCAATTCTATACATCCACGAGGGTCTGTAAGATGGTTAAACGTGTCGTAAGGCTTAGTTATGAACTGCTTTGAGCTGTAACAGTCATTGCAAGAATATTCGTGGAGGTTAAGACTATATGTGTTCCCTACGGGGTAACGTGTCGTGTGTAGGAGTATACGCGGGTTACTGATAGCTATCATATCCTCTTGATGGAGTTTGACACTGCAATAAAAGTCCTTCATTACATTTTTTAATGAAAATAAATAACTTCCATAGCCATTGGCACCGGTGACAGAGTCAGTAGTGAAGATATTGATCGGCCAGTCATGACCGAACGAGCGGTGGGAATTGAATTGTTTTCTGCCTCTATATACCTAATTATCTTGATGCAGCAGCCTTTAAGAAGGTCAAAGGAAGGCTATGTACTCTACAGGAGTAATCAAACAGACCCTGCCATCCTGAAATAGTGTATAAGAACTTTTTTTCATCATATTTTCTACTTAAACTAGCTGTAACTCCTTTCGTTTTAGTCGTATTGAATTTTCAACCAATGCTTCAAAATCTGCACATTTTTCCGATCCTTATGGTATGTAACAAGTACTGATAAACACAATATTAAGAAAATATATATTACGTCCTCACGTAAATTACGTAGATTATAAATAATGAAAAAAGAAACTAGACGCAGGATTGGAATCGGATATGGTTTAAAAAAAAGAGAAAAATATTTTTGATTTCACAACATAACTCTTTGTTATATTTGATCGGTATCTATCTCATGAAAAATAATTATTTACTAAAATAATGATATCATTAAACAAACAATATTAGCTTCTAAGCTAAGATATCAATTGAACAAAGTGCTTTGTTTATTAGTTGGTAATTTCATAAGGAATATCTGATATCTTTTCCATCAACATTGGTAAAGTATTAGATCCACCATACTGATTTTATCCTTTGTTTTAACCCAAATAAATTCATTTATAGCAATAAAAGTTTCTGGTGAAATTAACTGAAACTAAGCTGAAAGTCTTACATTAGTCTTATGTACTACATAGTTTAAAAAAAACAAAATCGAAGAGAAAAGTTTGCAAAAAATTTCCCGGAGTAGAAAAAATGACAAAAATACACTATATGTTGAGATCAATTCTATACATCCACGAGGGTCTGTAAGATGGTTAAACGTGTCGTAAGGCTTAGTTATGAACTGCTTTGAGCTGTAACAGTCATTGCAAGAATATTCGTGGAGGTTAAGACTATATGTGTTCCCTACGGGGTAACGTGTCGTGTGTAGGAGTATACGCGGGTTACTGATAGCTATCATATCCTCTTGATGGAGTTTGACACTGCAATAAAAGTCCTTCATTACATTTTTTAATGAAAATAAATAACTTCCATAGCCATTGGCACCGGTGACAGAGTCAGTAGTGAAGATATTGATCGGCCAGTCATGACCGAACGAGCGGTGGGAATTGAATTGTTTTCTGCCTCTATATACCTAATTATCTTGATGCAGCAGCCTTTAAGAAGGTCAAAGGAAGGCTATGTACTCTACAGGAGTAATCAAACAGACCCTGCCATCCTGAAATAGTGTATAAGAACTTTTTTTCATCATATTTTCTACTTAAACTAGCTGTAACTCCTTTCGTTTTAGTCGTATTGAATTTTCAACCAATGCTTCAAAATCTGCACATTTTTCCGATCCTTATGGTATGTAACAAGTACTGATAAACACAATATTAAGAAAATATATATTACGTCCTCACGTAAATTACGTAGATTATAAATAATGAAAAAAGAAACTAGACGCAGGATTGGAATCGGATATGGTTTAAAAAAAAGAGAAAAATATTTTTGATTTCACAACATAACTCTTTGTTATATTTGATCGGTATCTATCTCATGAAAAATAATTATTTACTAAAATAATGATATCATTAAACAAACAATATTAGCTTCTAAGCTAAGATATCAATTGAACAAAGTGCTTTGTTTATTAGTTGGTAATTTCATAAGGAATATCTGATATCTTTTCCATCAACATTGGTAAAGTATTAGATCCACCATACTGATTTTATCCTTTGTTTTAACCCAAATAAATTCATTTATAGCAATAAAAGTTTCTGGTGAAATTAACTGAAACTAAGCTGAAAGTCTTACATTAGTCTTATGTACTACATAGTTTAAAAAAAACAAAATCGAAGAGAAAAGTTTGCAAAAAATTTCCCGGAGTAGAAAAAATGACAAAAATACACTATATGTTGAGATCAATTCTATACATCCACGAGGGTCTGTAAGATGGTTAAACGTGTCGTAAGGCTTAGTTATGAACTGCTTTGAGCTGTAACAGTCATTGCAAGAATATTCGTGGAGGTTAAGACTATATGTGTTCCCTACGGGGTAACGTGTCGTGTGTAGGAGTATACGCGGGTTACTGATAGCTATCATATCCTCTTGATGGAGTTTGACACTGCAATAAAAGTCCTTCATTACATTTTTTAATGAAAATAAATAACTTCCATAGCCATTGGCACCGGTGACAGAGTCAGTAGTGAAGATATTGATCGGCCAGTCATGACCGAACGAGCGGTGGGAATTGAATTGTTTTCTGCCTCTATATACCTAATTATCTTGATGCAGCAGCCTTTAAGAAGGTCAAAGGAAGGCTATGTACTCTACAGGAGTAATCAAACAGACCCTGCCATCCTGAAATAGTGTATAAGAACTTTTTTTCATCATATTTTCTACTTAAACTAGCTGTAACTCCTTTCGTTTTAGTCGTATTGAATTTTCAACCAATGCTTCAAAATCTGCACATTTTTCCGATCCTTATGGTATGTAACAAGTACTGATAAACACAATATTAAGAAAATATATATTACGTCCTCACGTAAATTACGTAGATTATAAATAATGAAAAAAGAAACTAGACGCAGGATTGGAATCGGATATGGTTTAAAAAAAAGAGAAAAATATTTTTGATTTCACAACATAACTCTTTGTTATATTTGATCGGTATCTATCTCATGAAAAATAATTATTTACTAAAATAATGATATCATTAAACAAACAATATTAGCTTCTAAGCTAAGATATCAATTGAACAAAGTGCTTTGTTTATTAGTTGGTAATTTCATAAGGAATATCTGATATCTTTTCCATCAACATTGGTAAAGTATTAGATCCACCATACTGATTTTATCCTTTGTTTTAACCCAAATAAATTCATTTATAGCAATAAAAGTTTCTGGTGAAATTAACTGAAACTAAGCTGAAAGTCTTACATTAGTCTTATGTACTACATAGTTTAAAAAAAACAAAATCGAAGAGAAAAGTTTGCAAAAAATTTCCCGGAGTAGAAAAAATGACAAAAATACACTATATGTTGAGATCAATTCTATACATCCACGAGGGTCTGTAAGATGGTTAAACGTGTCGTAAGGCTTAGTTATGAACTGCTTTGAGCTGTAACAGTCATTGCAAGAATATTCGTGGAGGTTAAGACTATATGTGTTCCCTACGGGGTAACGTGTCGTGTGTAGGAGTATACGCGGGTTACTGATAGCTATCATATCCTCTTGATGGAGTTTGACACTGCAATAAAAGTCCTTCATTACATTTTTTAATGAAAATAAATAACTTCCATAGCCATTGGCACCGGTGACAGAGTCAGTAGTGAAGATATTGATCGGCCAGTCATGACCGAACGAGCGGTGGGAATTGAATTGTTTTCTGCCTCTATATACCTAATTATCTTGATGCAGCAGCCTTTAAGAAGGTCAAAGGAAGGCTATGTACTCTACAGGAGTAATCAAACAGACCCTGCCATCCTGAAATAGTGTATAAGAACTTTTTTTCATCATATTTTCTACTTAAACTAGCTGTAACTCCTTTCGTTTTAGTCGTATTGAATTTTCAACCAATGCTTCAAAATCTGCACATTTTTCCGATCCTTATGGTATGTAACAAGTACTGATAAACACAATATTAAGAAAATATATATTACGTCCTCACGTAAATTACGTAGATTATAAATAATGAAAAAAGAAACTAGACGCAGGATTGGAATCGGATATGGTTTAAAAAAAAGAGAAAAATATTTTTGATTTCACAACATAACTCTTTGTTATATTTGATCGGTATCTATCTCATGAAAAATAATTATTTACTAAAATAATGATATCATTAAACAAACAATATTAGCTTCTAAGCTAAGATATCAATTGAACAAAGTGCTTTGTTTATTAGTTGGTAATTTCATAAGGAATATCTGATATCTTTTCCATCAACATTGGTAAAGTATTAGATCCACCATACTGATTTTATCCTTTGTTTTAACCCAAATAAATTCATTTATAGCAATAAAAGTTTCTGGTGAAATTAACTGAAACTAAGCTGAAAGTCTTACATTAGTCTTATGTACTACATAGTTTAAAAAAAACAAAATCGAAGAGAAAAGTTTGCAAAAAATTTCCCGGAGTAGAAAAAATGACAAAAATACACTATATGTTGAGATCAATTCTATACATCCACGAGGGTCTGTAAGATGGTTAAACGTGTCGTAAGGCTTAGTTATGAACTGCTTTGAGCTGTAACAGTCATTGCAAGAATATTCGTGGAGGTTAAGACTATATGTGTTCCCTACGGGGTAACGTGTCGTGTGTAGGAGTATACGCGGGTTACTGATAGCTATCATATCCTCTTGATGGAGTTTGACACTGCAATAAAAGTCCTTCATTACATTTTTTAATGAAAATAAATAACTTCCATAGCCATTGGCACCGGTGACAGAGTCAGTAGTGAAGATATTGATCGGCCAGTCATGACCGAACGAGCGGTGGGAATTGAATTGTTTTCTGCCTCTATATACCTAATTATCTTGATGCAGCAGCCTTTAAGAAGGTCAAAGGAAGGCTATGTACTCTACAGGAGTAATCAAACAGACCCTGCCATCCTGAAATAGTGTATAAGAACTTTTTTTCATCATATTTTCTACTTAAACTAGCTGTAACTCCTTTCGTTTTAGTCGTATTGAATTTTCAACCAATGCTTCAAAATCTGCACATTTTTCCGATCCTTATGGTATGTAACAAGTACTGATAAACACAATATTAAGAAAATATATATTACGTCCTCACGTAAATTACGTAGATTATAAATAATGAAAAAAGAAACTAGACGCAGGATTGGAATCGGATATGGTTTAAAAAAAGAGAAAAATATTTTTGATTTCACAACATAACTCTTTGTTATATTTGATCGGTATCTATCTCATGAAAAATAATTATTTACTAAAATAATGATATCATTAAACAAACAATATTAGCTTCTAAGCTAAGATATCAATTGAACAAAGTGCTTTGTTTATTAGTTGGTAATTTCATAAGGAATATCTGATATCTTTTCCATCAACATTGGTAAAGTATTAGATCCACCATACTGATTTTATCCTTTGTTTTAACCCAAATAAATTCCTTTATAGCAATAAAAGTTTCTGGTGAAATTAACTGAAACTAAGCTGAAAGTCTTACATTAGTCTTATGTACTACATAGTTTAAAAAAAACAAAATCGAAGAGAAAAGTTTGCAAAAAATTTCCCGGAGTAGAAAAAATGACAAAAATACACTATATGTTGAGATCAATTCTATACATCCACGAGGGTCTGTAAGATGGTTAAACGTGTCGTAAGGCTTAGTTATGAACTGCTTTGAGCTGTAACAGTCATTGCAAGAATATTCGTGGAGGTTAAGACTATATGTGTTCCCTACGGGGTAACGTGTCGTGTGTAGGAGTATACGCGGGTTACTGATAGCTATCATATCCTCTTGATGGAGTTTGACACTGCAATAAAAGTCCTTCATTACATTTTTTAATGAAAATAAATAACTTCCATAGCCATTGGCACCGGTGACAGAGTCAGTAGTGAAGATATTGATCGGCCAGTCATGACCGAACGAGCGGTGGGAATTGAATTGTTTTCTGCCTCTATATACCTAATTATCTTGATGCAGCAGCCTTTAAGAAGGTCAAAGGAAGGCTATGTACTCTACAGGAGTAATCAAACAGACCCTGCCATCCTGAAATAGTGTATAAGAACTTTTTTTCATCATATTTTCTACTTAAACTAGCTGTAACTCCTTTCGTTTTAGTCGTATTGAATTTTCAACCAATGCTTCAAAATCTGCACATTTTTCCGATCCTTATGGTATGTAACAAGTACTGATAAACACAATATTAAGAAAATATATATTACGTCCTCACGTAAATTACGTAGATTATAAATAATGAAAAAAGAAACTAGACGCAGGATTGGAATCGGATATGGTTTAAAAAAAAGAGAAAAATATTTTTGATTTCACAACATAACTCTTTGTTATATTTGATCGGTATCTATCTCATGAAAAATAATTATTTACTAAAATAATGATATCATTAAACAAACAATATTAGCTTCTAAGCTAAGATATCAATTGAACAAAGTGCTTTGTTTATTAGTTGGTAATTTCATAAGGAATATCTGATATCTTTTCCATCAACATTGGTAAAGTATTAGATCCACCATACTGATTTTATCCTTTGTTTTAACCCAAATAAATTCATTTATAGCAATAAAAGTTTCTGGTGAAATTAACTGAAACTAAGCTGAAAGTCTTACATTAGTCTTATGTACTACATAGTTTAAAAAAAACAAAATCGAAGAGAAAAGTTTGCAAAAAATTTCCCGGAGTAGAAAAAATGACAAAAATACACTATATGTTGAGATCAATTCTATACATCCACGAGGGTCTGTAAGATGGTTAAACGTGTCGTAAGGCTTAGTTATGAACTGCTTTGAGCTGTAACAGTCATTGCAAGAATATTCGTGGAGGTTAAGACTATATGTGTTCCCTACGGGGTAACGTGTCGTGTGTAGGAGTATACGCGGGTTACTGATAGCTATCATATCCTCTTGATGGAGTTTGACACTGCAATAAAAGTCCTTCATTACATTTTTTAATGAAAATAAATAACTTCCATAGCCATTGGCACCGGTGACAGAGTCAGTAGTGAAGATATTGATCGGCCAGTCATGACCGAACGAGCGGTGGGAATTGAATTGTTTTCTGCCTCTATATACCTAATTATCTTGATGCAGCAGCCTTTAAGAAGGTCAAAGGAAGGCTATGTACTCTACAGGAGTAATCAAACAGACCCTGCCATCCTGAAATAGTGTATAAGAACTTTTTTTCATCATATTTTCTACTTAAACTAGCTGTAACTCCTTTCGTTTTAGTCGTATTGAATTTTCAACCAATGCTTCAAAATCTGCACATTTTTCCGATCCTTATGGTATGTAACAAGTACTGATAAACACAATATTAAGAAAATATATATTACGTCCTCACGTAAATTACGTAGATTATAAATAATGAAAAAAGAAACTAGACGCAGGATTGGAATCGGATATGGTTTAAAAAAAAGAGAAAAATATTTTTGATTTCACAACATAACTCTTTGTTATATTTGATCGGTATCTATCTCATGAAAAATAATTATTTACTAAAATAATGATATCATTAAACAAACAATATTAGCTTCTAAGCTAAGATATCAATTGAACAAAGTGCTTTGTTTATTAGTTGGTAATTTCATAAGGAATATCTGATATCTTTTCCATCAACATTGGTAAAGTATTAGATCCACCATACTGATTTTATCCTTTGTTTTAACCCAAATAAATTCATTTATAGCAATAAAAGTTTCTGGTGAAATTAACTGAAACTAAGCTGAAAGTCTTACATTAGTCTTATGTACTACATAGTTTAAAAAAAACAAAATCGAAGAGAAAAGTTTGCAAAAAATTTCCCGGAGTAGAAAAAATGACAAAAATACACTATATGTTGAGATCAATTCTATACATCCACGAGGGTCTGTAAGATGGTTAAACGTGTCGTAAGGCTTAGTTATGAACTGCTTTGAGCTGTAACAGTCATTGCAAGAATATTCGTGGAGGTTAAGACTATATGTGTTCCCTACGGGGTAACGTGTCGTGTGTAGGAGTATACGCGGGTTACTGATAGCTATCATATCCTCTTGATGGAGTTTGACACTGCAATAAAAGTCCTTCATTACATTTTTTAATGAAAATAAATAACTTCCATAGCCATTGGCACCGGTGACAGAGTCAGTAGTGAAGATATTGATCGGCCAGTCATGACCGAACGAGCGGTGGGAATTGAATTGTTTTCTGCCTCTATATACCTAATTATCTTGATGCAGCAGCCTTTAAGAAGGTCAAAGGAAGGCTATGTACTCTACAGGAGTAATCAAACAGACCCTGCCATCCTGAAATAGTGTATAAGAACTTTTTTTCATCATATTTTCTACTTAAACTAGCTGTAACTCCTTTCGTTTTAGTCGTATTGAATTTTCAACCAATGCTTCAAAATCTGCACATTTTTCCGATCCTTATGGTATGTAACAAGTACTGATAAACACAATATTAAGAAAATATATATTACGTCCTCACGTAAATTACGTAGATTATAAATAATGAAAAAAGAAACTAGACGCAGGATTGGAATCGGATATGGTTTAAAAAAAAGAGAAAAATATTTTTGATTTCACAACATAACTCTTTGTTATATTTGATCGGTATCTATCTCATGAAAAATAATTATTTACTAAAATAATGATATCATTAAACAAACAATATTAGCTTCTAAGCTAAGATATCAATTGAACAAAGTGCTTTGTTTATTAGTTGGTAATTTCATAAGGAATATCTGATATCTTTTCCATCAACATTGGTAAAGTATTAGATCCACCATACTGATTTTATCCTTTGTTTTAACCCAAATAAATTCATTTATAGCAATAAAAGTTTCTGGTGAAATTAACTGAAACTAAACTACACTTTCGTGTATGTGTTGGTGTAACTCCTTAAAGCCTGCCATGTGACGAGCCTTTCTGAGTCAGGTGTGGTCCTGGCATGCGGGTGGTGGATGGAGCCTGTGAGGATGTGGACGAATGCATGTGGCGGCCTTGTCTGCACGGCGGTTCCTGTCTCAACCTACAACCCGGATACCTATGTCTGTGTGGACCAAGACACTTGGGCGATCACTGCCAGTGGTCAAAGTTAGCCTCGAATGGCCATCCAGTGGCAGCTCCTGTTGCTATAGCGGCCATCACCGTGTCCGTCCTCATCCTGGGTAAGTGTTTAGCAGACCATTAAGGAAATATTTATGAAGCATTATAGTATACAATGTTTCTGAGGGATTTCCACATCATCGTCTTCTCACCTCGTTAGAACCAAAAGTTATACAATGATTCAATTTGTTGTATGAAATTCAACATCTCTTTACTTGCAGTGGTTCTTGGTGTAGTTTTGTCCTTGAGGCTGCACCGACTAAGGGGAGCGCAAGGACTTCAGGAAGGAGCGGTGAAAGGTGGTATTCGAGGCGTGAAGAGCACGCCAGTGGAGGGCGATGAGGATGGAAGTGTTGGAGAAACAGCCGTTCAGGATGGCTCGAGTGACACCTTGATGGAGCTGCTCAAACTGCGAGTATCGAGAGACCCGTCAGGCCTTACAGAGGACAGTGAGTAAGACACTTGTGGTATGGAAGCTATCTCTGTTATGTTTTCCTGTCTATCTGTCTATTGCTTGATGTATGATACACTACCATTATGTGTGTATATTTGTCTTTCTGTCTATCTTGTAGTAATGTAGTAATGTTTCTTTCTATTTTGTACTTGCTCTGTCTATTTATTGATCTTGCCTTTGGTCGGCAGAGGTTAACCCATATAACCATGATGTGGATGTAAATAATGATAACAGTAGTTGTTGTTTCACTATGTTTCTTTGTTCTTCCTGCTCATTTTTCCTCCTTCACTTTGATTCCTTCCCTCCTTCTTCCGTGTAGCAGTGAGTGAATCCATCCTTCCCTCACTTCAGACTCAGGTTCAGCAGCACCAGGCGGATGGGAAAGTTGTAGTAGCGTTATGTTGGTAGATACTCAGCATCCCCACGGCGCCATGCAGGACCTCACACCCTACCCCTGTGGAGGAGACTCTTCTCCCGGACACCTCGGCTCTCCTGCATCAGGTGAGGCAGCGTTGGAGGACACACACACACACACACACACACACACACACACACACTGTACAATTATCTCATCTCTTCCCCTTCCAAAGGTCCTCAGACGCGGCTGGCCCTGCTTCCCATCGAATGCCCAGCTATGGGTGACTTCAAGGCATGTGACTTTATGCACAACCCTCCCGTGGAGCACTTCGCCGCCACTCCCCTCGCAGGACTGGTGAACATTGGGTGCACCACCAGACCAGACCTTCAGGATACGGCAACTCGGAATGAAGGCGAGGAGCTGGATGAACACTGTGTTCTCTCCACCTCCGCCTTAAGAGGTAAGAATAAAGTCAAAGGGAAGATAGGGTTGATGCAGCATCAGGTGGTGGAGAATTTACCAGCCAGAACGGTGTGAGGCGTGAGGCGTGTGTAGGAAACAGAAACATGAAGTAACACCATTCGTTCCTTTTCAGCCTGACCGTCACACTCGGCTTACCGCCTCATCCACCTCAGGAAGGGGCAAGAGGCCGCTGGGCTGTCCTGTGATCCACAACGCGGGAGCTGCGGCCACTTCCCTCCTTGATCCAGAGTGAGTGGACTCACTTAGCAGTCCAGCCAGTCGTTATTGTTATTGTTGTTGTGAGTGTTTCGAGGCTTTGTTTCACTAATTGTTCCTCAGACTAGATATCGTTCCTGAAGCCTTACTTTCCATCCTGCCACAGCGGATAGCCCGGTTCAGCACTACGGGCTTTAGGCGGCCAACGAGGGGGCGAGGTAAACGGCGGAAACTGTGTGGCCAGAGTTGTACAGAATTTCCGGCACGACGATTAGCTAGAGAAGCAAGCACTTGTGCAGCACGAGGTGGAGGAGGTGAGGGTAAAACGTTTTGGTTTTGTTCCCTATATAGGTTAGAGACAGCTGGCAGTGTGGGTCAAAGGGAGTCAGTGCCCGAATGTCAGTGCTCTTTCGTCGTTGACTTGCTTGATATATACTTACATCAGCTGAGTCCCCGGTGGATCATCCCAAGCTGAGTGACGGGCTTAGGTAATTCATCACAGCTGCCGTGGGACTGATGACTCATGACAGACAACCTTAATATTTTTTCTAAAGCATGCGATAAGGTGACGTGCAAGTCCAGCAACATCTTATATCTTACATAATTTAAACATTCATAAACATATTAATATAATTGTTTTATATTCATAACATGCGTTCTTCAGATTTGAGGCTGATAGTTACAAGTTAAAATACATCTGGTTAACCCACAAATAAGCATGATTGAGATCCATGTCAAAAGAGAACCTTTTGAGTTGATATTAAGAAAATGGATGATAGCAATCACCCATTTATATTGTTAGATAGATCACAATTATCATTCCTCTTTTGTGTTGTCAGAAGGATGCAGAAGAGGCTGTCCCTGTGGTGATATGCGCAGCGGGGAGGAGGAAGACACGCCGCAGAGGAAGAAAGGAAGCAACAGCAGAAGGTACAGTACTATTTGACAAGGCAACGACTATTTTTTGACAGACAGTGGTTAGCTATTCTGTTATTACCTCTTATTACTCAGCTTCCATCCTTGCAGGTGGTGCGGGGCTGTGGGTGATGCTGGAGACGTCATCCACTGAGTCACAGCAGAAAACAAGGATTTGTCCTCATAACATCCTGCTGCACCTCAATATTTCAATACCTCGTGTCCTTCCATACCAGAGGAAGGCACCTTACTCCCCAGCCAGTGACCCACACCTACCGCCTAGCCCCGCCTGGGGCTCTCTTGGCAACCACATTGAGTCTGAAAATACAGCAATAGATTTCCTTTACATCTTTGCATATGGATATTTTCGCAGATTTGTTTTCAATTTACGAAATTCTCTCCTTCTGGAAAGTTGACCTCAAATATTTACCAATTAGGGGCAACAATAATGAGTGATTTGTATATCAAAGTTTGTCACCCATCCTATCGTCCCTCTGTGAGTGGAAAGCGTTGGGTTCTGTCTTTAGCAACACACAGAGACGCAGATAACTGCGTGGTTGTATGTTCTCAGCCTTTTTGTACAGTTTGTCATCAGTTTACTTAGAATACATTGTTCAGTTATTTACTAACCAAATTCGCCTCAAGGATAGACCCTCATCCCTTACTTTACAATGTTACATTAATGTGTTATTTTTAATGAAGTGGAACACCTACAATCGGTATACACAACTACAATATGTCTGAACTCTATAGTTTTGTAAAATTCCTTTTGATGCTCTGCTATCGCTACATGTGCTACAGAACTTGGAACACTCATACAAGTGATTACTTCAGCATCTTTCAATCATCATGTAGCTCATTTTCACCACAAGCATTTGAACGGAGGATGTGAAGCCCTAGCTGGTCAAGATCACCTGCATGATGGACTGGAGGTGGTCAGTCAGCACCGCCCTTCAAGCCCACACTCGATGACAGTTTGATTATGAGAAAGTTCATGAACATGTGATGATTAACTCTGGTGCAGCATTTACCATCAGTGAAGTCAAGATCTCCAACCTTGTAATGATTCACAAAGATGAAAATGATTGCCTTATATCAGTAGTTTTTGGTGGGTTGGGTGCCACTCCTGTTATTGCTGCCGTGGAAAAGAGAGAGAGAGAGAGAGAGAGAGAGAGAGAGAGAGAGAGAGAGAGAGAGAGAGAGAGAGAGAGAGAGAGAGAGAGAGAGAGAGAGAGAGAGAGAGAGAGAGAGAGAGAGAAGAGAGAGAAGAGAAAGAGAAAGAGAAAGAGAAAGAGAAAGAGAAAGAGAGAGAGAGAGAGAGAGAGAGAGAGAGAAGAGAGAGAGAGAGAGAGAGAGAGAGAGAGAGAGAGAGAGAGAGAGAGAGAGAGAGAGAGAGAGAGAGAGAGAGAGAGAGAGATAGAGAGAGAGAGATAGAGAGAGAGAGAGAGAGAGAGAGAGAGAGAGAGAGAGAGAGATAGAGAGATAGATATAGATAGATATAGAGATATAGAGAGAGAGAGAGAGATATATATATAGAGAGAGATATAGAGAGAGATATAGAGAGATATATATATATATATATAGAGAGAGAGAGAGAGCAAAAACATGTGGCTCATTTGTCTCTTTCTACTTGACTGTGAATGTGTACACGAGACTGGCATTGACTGTGTGTTGTGTGGTGTGAGGATGCCTGAGTGGGCCAGGTGTGCAAACTACCTGGCGTGATCAGTATTAGAAATGATCCCTTATAAATTACTATTGACTTGTCATCTCTAAGGTACAACTAAGTGTTTCAAAGTGTCATGCTTTTTTGTTTTTGTACTCTGTTCTATACTCTGAAATTTAGTAACTTTATACGTTCCTTAAGATAATAATAATAAAATAATTGGTATGTGTTATTTTCCTTTCTCCCACCATACGTGAACAGCTAGGACAGTAAAGCCGCGTCGTGGACAATGTTGGATATAGTCTATACAGCATGAAAGTACTGGCATTACCTGTATTATCAGCAACACAGCCATCAACCTGTTAATTATCATCTGCTAACTGAATGCATCCCAGAGTTGAGAGGGACTGACAATCAAACAACCTAAGGTCACAACGTCAGTTGGCTTGGTTTTAATATGCAATCATGGGTAAAACTGTGCTTATTTTTATAGTAATCCAAAACCTGACACCAGACTCGTATTCAGATAAGATAAGATAAGAGGGGGATAAACAGTGGGATGAAAAAAAAAGTAGATATAGAAAATTGGTGGGGAGGCGGTGGTGCAGTGGTCAGCTGCTGTTTAAGTTAATGTTTATTTAACAAATTTATGATTGGTGACTATGTTGTATATATATATATATATATATATATATATATATATATATATATATATATATATATATATAAATGACTTAGAGACAGGAATAAACAGTGATATCAGTAAATTTGCCGATGACACAAAGATAGGAAGACCGGTAAAGAATTTAGATGATGCTAGGATGCTGCAGGATGACTTAAATAGGCTGTACGAGTGGTCAGAGAAATGGCAGATGCAGTTTAATGTTAACAAGTGTAGCATTATGAGTGTAGGTAAAGGTAATAGGTCTGTAGACTACACATTAAATGACAATACCTTAGGAAAGTCATATAGTGTGTGTGGCAGATGCAGTTTAATGTTAACAAGTGTAGCATTATGAGTGTAGGTAAAGGTAATAGGTCTGTAGACTACACATTAAATGACAATACCTTAGGAAAGTCATATAGTGTGGGGGGCAAGGAGCTGCCTCGTGTAGGTCATTAACTGGCCTCTTGCAGTTTCCTCATTTCTTATGTTCTTATGTTCTTATATATATATATATATATATATATATATATATATATATATATATATATATATATATATATATATATATATAGGCTGAATATTAATATTGTTAAGTTTTTTATTTGGTTTCTTGAACCAACCATGCTCTTTATCTTGATGGTAATCGCGTATTGCATTTAATTATATTGAATCTTTTAATGTGTTTTCTAGTTTGTGTTTTATTTTATTACCTCTTTTATGTAAATTGATATTTATTGGATCTATTTTTGAGAATAAGTGTAGTTCTACAGTTGTTTTGGTGTATGGGTAATTTTCGTTATAAGCGAAACAGCTTGCCCGAAAATCCCTATATATACCAATTTTCATGATAAAAAAAGGCGACATTTTCACGATTTTGGCTCCGTTCATATCGGTTGCCTTTTACAACTTACAGGGAATACGATGGTAGTATTATTGCAGCCTATATCATTCCATGAAGTATAATAATAATTTTTTAAAAAGTAGTTATATGTAGATGGAACAATTTTAATTTTTCTGGCACCATTGCGAGTCCGCCCGATCTGGCAACACTGTGCATGTGTGTGTGTGTGTGTGCGCCACGTGGGTTTGTTTACATCCCAGGGCAACCAGAAGCAGGTGTGTGAACGTGTATTTTAGTGATATAACAGTGTGTATCCATCTATTAAGGTAGGTGTGAGGTGACCTTTTGTTGATTCATAGTTAGTAGCTTCTGATGCCTTACTCAGTGTAGTGTAAAGTGAAGACATATTGAATCATTACTTGGAAGCCCACTAAGACATCATCCTAGCCATAGTGGTGTTGGTAATGGCTGTAATCTTGGCTTGATGGCTGTATGTGTATGTTTTTGGGTAGGAATCTGTCTTCATAGTTTGTTTGTCACCCTTTGATCCTTTGTTAGTGTACTATTCCCATGACCTGCTGGCTCCCTTTCCTATTTCATTTCCTGTTATTATTACATGTTGGAGCCACCATCAATTTTAGGTCCAGTCAGCAGGGACTCAACGAGCTTAAGATTCGTTTTACTTCTTGGGAATTTGCTTTGGTCGAGCAGGCTGTGGTGCCACAACCTCTAGTGCCCCAAAAGTGCAGGTTGCAGATGAGTCAGTGAATCACATCCTGTTGAGTTGAGCTGTCCTCTGGAGGAAGGTCCTGGTGTGCTCAAGTACTTTGAAGGCCAGGCCAGGGTCTTGAGAGCCACCTAGGAAGTCAGTTATAGATGGTCTACGGAGGTGGAAAGACGACAGTGATTGGAGGAGTGCCATGCTACTTGGGTGGGAGTGGTGGCGAGGATAGTGCAATAGGAGGTGTTCTGGGGTGTCTTGTTGTGTAGGGCACCAAGGGCAGTAAGGGTTGTCTGTCATGCCCAGCTTGTGAGGGTGAGTTTAGGCGGCTGTGTCCAATTCCTAGTCTGTTGATGGCAGTGTCAAGGGCCATCAGTGGTGTTGTGTGTCTTGTCTGATGCGTCCAAGTGAGGTCTGTGTCCCAGTGTCCTGTAGGGCGTAAGTTTTGTCTGTGTCCCAGTGAAGTATAAATTGCAGCCCCGACAGGAGGTGCTGGGAAGCAGGAGCCGTCGGTATAGATGTGTAGGGAGTTGTGGTATCAGGTGTGCAGGAGGATGTTGAAGAGAAAGATTCATTTCACTATCGTTATCTATTTTTTGATGAAGTTATATTTGTGTAATATAATTTTTGTGTTTTCAATTGATCTGATTTTGGTTCCGTTTTTTTAACCACTTTATTTTTCTATATCACTCCCTCTCACTATGAAAAGTAGCAATTTATAAGGAAAACAGACTTCAAACTCTATCAGAAGAAATAGCTTTGTCCATACAAAATTTTCAGAATTCTGCCGTCTCACAGATGAAATAAACAATTTTTCTGGTAAGTATTGTTGCTGATATAATTGTTAAATTTTTTATTACCATTCAAATTAATTGTAAACACCTCAAAACTCGCCCAGAAAGGCAAATTTGTCTTTACAAGAAATAAAAATAAAAAACTTAACTTGAGCCGACCTAATCTGAGGGGGTTTCGCTCCCTTCAAACCTCCAAAATGATTTTCTTAAATTGTTTGTGATGGAAGAGAAATATGACTGCTTACCTCATGCAAAAAGGTAACTCGTATAACACATATGTCCTGGGTGTGACAAACGTAATTCTGAAATCATAGTCGCCAACCTAACCTAATAATCTCCTAACTCCCATATAACACTCTCGTAGCAGCCTTACAGACTTACCAATGTAAACCAATAGCTAGTCCTCCATAATACTGATGTTGATGATGATTGTAAACCTATAAATTTTTTTTGCAGAAACTTGATTGCCTGAGTTGATAAAAGACAAGATGGTGAAAAAGAAAATAGACAATCGAATACGTGTACTCATAGAAAATGGAATGGTACTTGGTCACAGAACTCTTGTTGCACTGGTTGGGGACAAGAGTAGAGATCAAGTAAGTTAAAATACTTCCCTACCCTTTTTTTAACGTGTCATAGTGTTATCATTATTATCCTTTATTTTTGCCATTATGAAGTGTAGCATTATTTGATTTCTTATTAGCATTAGAGAAAGTCATACACGCAAGGAATCTTATGCTATTAGAATATGATACAAAAGAGTTTCATAAGAAAGTATCCTTAGTTTCACCCTTCTAGACCCTTCTGTTTCCGTTGTGTGTCATGGAAATATCAAGTTCATAGAGGAGAGGCTTCTAGCGCTCAGTATTCATTCCCGATTACTTACTTTTACATTATAGAGAGACATAGTATTCTAAGCTCTCATGTGTTGTAATGTAAGTTAATTGCTTTGTCTTTCCCAGGTTGTGTATTTGCACCACATGTTGTCAAAGTCTAGTCTGAAGCAAGCCAATGTGCTATGGTGCTACAAGAAGGAATTAACTTTCTCTTCCCACCGAAGGAAGAGAATGAAACAGCTTAAGGCAAAAATCAGGTCAGGACAAGCAGAGATAAATGAAGATGATCCTTTTGAGATGTTTGTGTCCATGACTGATATCAGGTACTGTTTCTACAAGGAGACACACAAGATTCTAGGCAACACGTTCAAAATGTGTGTTCTGCAGGTGAGTGGCACAATCTTATCTTATGTTTCATTGTTGTTAGTGGATGACACTTTATTTGGGACATTTTTAATAGTGATGCAGAATATTATTTTGAATATTTCCATATGTATATATTACTAGCCAAACCAAACCTCCAAGGTATAGGATGTAAAGTGATTTTAGTGTAACTTTAGATCTTTAGAAAAACTTATATTACATGATTGATGATGATTGTTACAGGACTTTGAGGCTTTGACGCCCAACATCTTGTGCCGTACTATGGAAACTGTTGAAGGTGGAGGCTTGATAGTGTTGCTGCTGCAGAGCCTCACCTCCCTGCGCCAGCTGTACACTCTCAGCATGGATGTGCACGCCCGCTACCGCACTGAAGCCCATCAGCATGTAGTACCCAGGTTTAATGAGAGGTGAGTGCATTACTTAACTCCTGTATTATCTTAGTAGGTCACCTCTATATTTATTCAATGTAAGATGTAACCTTAAGCCTATAGGAGCAAAAATTATAATATTGCCAAGTGAGTGGTTATGGTTTATAAAAATAATGCCATGTAATACAAAATTTGATGTATGTTGTCCATGTTAGAAATAAGATATAAAATAGAAAGTGATCCAGATGTCCTATAAAACTTTTCCTTGAAGGTTTATCCTGTCCTTGGCCTCGTGTCCCGTCTGTGTGGTGATGGATGACCATTTACGAGTTCTGCCCATCTCCTCCCACCTGCGGGACCTCCAGCCGGTGCCTCCAGCATCCACCAGCACTCCTTTGTCTCCCCAAGAACAAGAACTTAAAGACTTGAAAGAATCATTGAAAGAAAATCCTCCCATTGGACTTTTGATTGACTTGTGTAAAACATTAGATCAGGTGAGTTTTTCTTCTTATGTGTAAGCGAGGTCATTACAATTATATGTGTCTGACACGTATGCTTTTTGCCTCAACTCCTCTGCTTTAACTGGCTCTTCAATCTCTCAATCGGTTACAGTGTTGCTTTTCTTCTTTTCTACAGCTATTTTTATGATTACTACTATTCTGCCCCCATGGCACAAGACTTTCTACTTACTATCACCCCTTTTTCTACAACAGTAGGTGTAACTAACTACGTGTGGAGGTTAGAGTTTAATGTAATTTTCATTATTTTGTTATGATATTATTCTGTTACATAAGCATCAAACTCATCATGAAGTGAGGCACATGATCCAAAGCTTCATTTTTGTGTCAGGCCAAAGCAGTGCTCCAGTTTGTGGTGGCTATAACAGAGAAGACACTGCGCACTACAGTTACCCTCACTGCTGGCCGAGGGAGAGGCAAGTCTGCTGCACTTGGATTAGCTATTGGTTCGTATAATATTTTGTTTATGTTGTAAAAATGTAAGGCTATCTCTTCTTTGTGCATAATTTGCTCATTTTCCTTTCTATTGTGATACTATTTCCTTTGTCCTTAAAAATACATTGTGATATTGTGGAATAAGAATAAGGTTTACTTTTTAATGCAGTTTAATTTTCTCTTCTGATGCTATTAGCGGGTGCCGTGGCATTAGGATACTCCAATATCTTTGTCACTTCACCAAGTCCTGAGAACTTGAACACTTTGTTTGAGTTTGTGCTGAAGGGACTCAACACAATGAGTTATGAGGAGCATCTTAACTACCAAGTGTTGCGTTCAGCTGACCAACAGTTCAATAAGTGTGTTGTGAGGATTGTGGTGAGCCGAGATAGACAGCAAGTCATACAGGTTTGTGGCTTATTCACTACTTAATGAATGTGGTGAAATTTGTGCAATATTCCCTTTTTTATAGCTTATATATATTCAAAAATATCCGAAGAAAAGCATTGATTGTGGAAAATCTTTATCTTAATGGCATGAAAACTAGGAGATAATTGAGTAAACTATTGATTCATAAGTCAACCATAATGTTGTGTTTATGTTTCAGTATATTGCTCCCAGTGAGAGCAGCTACCTGGGTCAGGCTGAGCTGGTGGTGATAGATGAAGCTGCTGCCATCCCTCTACCCTTGGTCCGACAGCTTTTGGGTCCATACCTGGTATTCCTTTCCTCCACTGTGTCTGGGTATGAAGGCACTGGAAGGTCTCTTTCCCTCAAGCTGATAGACCAGTTAAGAAGTCAAACAAAGGAAAAAACAACAGAAACTAACAACACAGACAAGGCCTCCAAAACCTCAGAATTAGGACGAGTCTTGCACGAGGTAGGCATCACTATGATGCTGATTTCTTTTTGATGGCTTAGGGTGGGTTCATGGTTTAAAACTAAATTCTCTTCACTCAGGTCACACTGGAAGAGTCTATTAGGTACAAGAGTGGTGACACTGTGGAAGCTTGGCTGCACCACCTACTGTGTCTTGAGGCCACACTTCCTTCCCTGCCTCCTGCTGTGCCGCCTCCCAACAAATGCCAACTCTTTTATGTGAACCGTGACACTCTTTTTGGCTACCATAAGGCAAGTTTCTTACTCAGTTGATAAATAGTTATGAACAATAATGCAAAATAATTTTGTATGATTGGAAATTACAGGAAAGAGATGTTAGAATTAATACAGACAGAGATATTGATTGAATCTTATGAAAAAATCATATGAAGACCATTACTTATTCTCATAAATGTATTTTGTAGGCATCAGAAAAGTTCCTAGGACAGGTGATGGGGTTGTTGGTGTCCTCACACTACCGAAACACTCCTGATGATCTGCAAACTCTCTCTGATGCTCCAGCCCATCATCTATTTGTTTTGCTGCCACCCCAGGACCAAATGAAAGAGGATGCACTCCCTCCAGTCTTTGGTGTCGTACAGGTAGATAGTTAGGATGTATCTGTTACCGATAGTCCAGCAATCTTGATTGTTATTTTTGGCCTAGCCAGAGATAATCTGGCATCTCCTGATGCTCCAGCTTTTCCTTCAGGTGGCAAATCTATGCCCTCACCCCTTCAAATGTTGGAGGACAAGTGTAATCTTCTTCATGATATATGTAACTTTTTTGTTTATTAAGCAAGAATAATATTTTGTAAAAATGTGTTTTTACAGGTGGCCCTTGAGGGAAAGATTTCTAAGTCATCAGTGATGTCAGCACTGACTCAGGGGGAGAAGCCAGCAGGAGACCTCATTCCCTGGACTGTCAGTAACCAGTTT
Source organism: Metacarcinus magister (assembly GCA_029783475.1). Taxonomy (NCBI): domain Eukaryota; kingdom Metazoa; phylum Arthropoda; class Malacostraca; order Decapoda; family Cancridae; genus Metacarcinus; species Metacarcinus magister. The sequence continues at coordinate 2,526,293 of JAPQNM010000046.1, forward strand.
CAGAATTATGATTTCCCTCAATTGTCAGGCGCTCGCATTGTTCGCATTGCTACCCATCCCAATTTGCAAGGGGTAAGTGAAAGAGAATAGGGATCCAAAGTGTGATATACCTGCTTCCAAACAAACATTAACTTTGCTTGTAGTTTCCTGTGATTTCATTTCTTGAACCAGAAGGTCTTCAAACATAATCAATATGTCAACATACTATCTAAATATAAATAATTATTAGTCTTAGAACAAATATTCATAATGAAAGTTGTAGAGTCTATCAGATGCTGCAATGATATTTCCAATATCTCTAATAGCTTTTGAGAAAATGAGGAAGAAAGTCATGTTTTGGAAAAAAGATAAGGTTTCATTTTAGTGTGTAATTATATTTGACAGTAGGGTATTTTTTCCACAGAAAGGTTATGGCACCCAAGCTATGATGATGCTGAATGATTACTACAGTTCGGCAACCATCCATGCTGACTACACAGACACTCCCACCCCTGAGGAGCACATGGCACGCCTAGTGCAGGACAGTCAGGTGTGTTCCTACAAGACTCGTACCAATAGGAGGCTCCCTAAGCAACATGAAATGAGTAGTGTCACATTTTTATTATTCACACGTAGGCTGCACCAGGCAGAACTTAAGATGATAGCACAGCAGGTGAGAAGGGTAAACACCTTGATAACGTGAAGTCATTACTCTGACAGCTCCAGTAATGAGCAGGTCATCAATGATAACACAAAGGTGGACACCCGCCACCCATCATTGGATTTCCAGAATGATGTATTTACATACAAACTTATCACATGTTTAGGAACCACTGGCTTTAAATAATTACTGTGTATTTTGTTCTCAATTTCAACACATTTTCTCACTTACCAGTCTCCTTTTTCTTTAGTGGTAGTAATAGCTGTAGATTATGCCTGTTTTCTTACTTTCCTATACAAATTCCATGCTACATGGTATCACTTCCTCTTCTATCTATCTTTGGCTAGAGGAGTGGTGGGTGGAGAGGTGCCTTCCATTTTGTTGTCGTTTTGCCTTGTGTAAATACTACAGTGGTAGAGTGTAGCCACACGGACAGCGTCATTAGGTCCAGTAGGACTGTTGGTGTCTGTTACAACATAATCCTTGTATCGAGAGACACTTTTATTTTCTTAGTGAATTTTCATTTCATGTATTTTTTCACAAGGTTTCTGCTGTTAAGGGCCTATAAGTATTTAAAACATATACTGCAACTAAACACACATATGATGTTTACCTTGTGTGTACTTATATTCTCAGGTCAGCTTGTTGGAGGAGAAGCTAGGTCCCAACAACCAGTCTCTACCATTACTGCAGCCACTGTCAGAGCGACCTGCAGAAGCCCTCCATTACCTTGGGGTGTCATACGGAGTCACCTATCCGCTCCTTAACTTTTGGAAACGTGCTGGGCTCACCCCTGTATACCTGAGGTCAGCAAAGTATGAGATTGAAATGTATCTTTATGATTAATTTTTGTCTACCAAACAGGACACTTATATTCTAGCTGTTCTTATTTTTTTGTAGTTTGATTTAAAAGTTTCAGTTCATGTTTCTAGATTTAGCAGATGTAGTTCATGTTTCTAGTTTAATCTATTTCGCTGCTTAATTTTATGATGATCGTATGAAAAACTCCACACTCTTGTTACCACTTTTGTTCCGCAGCCAAGTGTCCAACAGCACAACAGGGGAACACACAATGATAATGCTCAGGGTTCTTGGGGAGGACAAGGAGGCTCGGGCAACATCCTGGTTGGCAGATTTTTGGTTTGATTTTAGGAAGAGGGTCATTAATCTGTTGGCTGCAGCTTTCAAGAGTTATGACTGCAAGTTTGCCCTCAACCTCTTAACCAACAACATTTATAAGAAAACAACTGAAGGTAACTATGACAAGGTTTGCACTGTTATGGTACCATTCCTCCTTTTATCTCCTATAATCTTTTACTACATGTAGGAAATTAAATACATATCTGTATTCTGGTTCTTAATGTTTCAAGATTGTAAAGATTGTTGTGCTATATGTGTTAATCTTTTACGTCTGTCATCATTGATAACTGTTACTATGATAATGTATGTACTTAACTAAGATTCTTGACTTCATACTTTACCTGTGGCACCAGTAGGCTTAATGGAGGCCTTAGATGATCGGCCTCCGCCCGTTAGTAACGCAGGTTAATTTTTTAAAGTGACGCCTCGTTTCTCATTGACTCAGCCCTCAGTTTGGTTGAGCTGAAGCTCCACTTCACTCATGGTGACCTGCAGCGGCTGGAGGAGTTTGTCCACCACCAGTGTGAGGCGCCCTTCATCACAGACATCCTGCCCACCCTTGCTCGCCTGTATTTCCTCAGGAAGATCAGAGATTTCAAACTGAAGCCTGTTAAAGCTGTGAGTAATACAAATTTATGAATTAATGTTATTACTGATTGGAGTTTTAACTCTTTTTGTATATAATCTTTTAATTTTAAAGCCTAACTCAACTTAATGGTGAAAAGAAAACTAATATAAAATAAGTGTGCAAGATTAAAAAGATTTATCTCATCCTTGGCCTTCCACAGGCTATCCTCTGTGGGGTAGGTGTACAACGCAAGACACTACAGACTGTTGCAGCCGAACTTGGTATTGCACACAACATTGTAATGAGCCAAATGCATTCACTCATCACGGACCTTACAAAGCATATGGCAAGTCATGGAGCCTTTTTGTTTTTGTCAACTTTTTTTCCATGACTTTTTATATCTCCTAAGCCCCATACAATAAGATCTATTTTTTTGTTTGATTTTATATTGTCTTATCTGTGTATTATCTTGGAAACAGAGGAAAGTGTGGGAAGAAGCATCAACAACTCCTCCAGCAGAGGAAGAAGGTGAAGAGGGGATCCTGCAGGACTTGACCCTTAGCATGCAGGAAAGTGTGCAGGTAAGAGGAAAATAATTAGAAAGTACACAGAAAAATCTTATTCATTTAACATGATACTGGTCAGCCAATATTCACATAACTGAGTTTTGGACGTATAAAAGGAAAAATTGGTAAAAAAAATAGTTTTGTAGTATAATTGTTAATTCACATTGCCTGAAGATGCATATATGAAGATTCTGGTGGATACACCAAAGCTACTAGGCATGAGCTACCATTCATCATCATTTTAAAAGGTATATTCCATGGTTTCAAGAGCCGAGCTGAGCCGAGCACTGCACCACAGAGCCACCCGGCCCGGGTGGCTCTGTGGTGCAGTGCTCGGCTCATGACCTAAAGGTTGTGAGTTCAATCCTGGCTCACGGCAGCTTCTTGGTGTGGGGGGTAGCACTCTCTCGTTAACCCTAGCAGAACTATACGGTCTATAGTTGCCTAGTTTGGGGGAATTATTTAATCACCTTTAATCAATGGTTTCAAGTATCACAAAGGCAGTTCACCAAATTGCACAGATTTGTGCAACTTGTTCAAGTCCTATATGCTGTAAAGTCAACCTCAGAACAACTCATGCATCTTTTATATACATACAGACAACCAGTACATTTATAGTCTTTTTTTATATTCACTTCGGTTTTCTTTATCTAGAAAAGAAAGGCAAACGAGGAAGATGACAGGCAGAAGGTGACACAACTAATTGATGTCACCCAGTTTGGGATCAAGGCCAAGGAACAAGAAAGGAAAGAACACAATATCAGGTGAGTGAGTGCATGTAGATTTAGAACAACCTAGATACAGAAGTGGATCATGCTAGAAACATTCAAGTATTTAAAGCCAGGCTGGATAATAGCAGATGTAAAGACTTGACAGTATGAACAAAGCTCTTTTCTTGTATGTTACAATTAGGTAAATGCACACTAATACTCAACAGTATTATATATATTTTTTCCATATATTCTTGTCATCTCACCCAAACAATTTAATAACTTGCAAATTACCAGTAAGGACTTGTTTATTTATATATTCATTATTATCCATTTCAGTAAGAGAAAAATCAAGCTTGTTAAAGAGGAAAAAAAGAAGTTGAAACGTGAATGAAAAAAAAGTGTCAATTACTGCTATGTATAGCTTTACTAAATAAATTTGTTTTTAGTCAAGGTTTAATGTATAACTTGTACAAAGTATACCTTGCTTATTTTTCACTTCTTGCCTCCTGGCTAGTAGTGAAAAATCAAACCACCTGGCTAGTACAGTGGTAGCACGCTGGCCTTGCATTCGCTTGGTCGGCAGATTGAGTCCCCGCCCGGGCCCGTGATACTTAAGCTATTTACTGGGGAGGAACTGCTGTGGTTGGGCACCACAGTGGGGGGTTGGGTTTGCCTGGCTGACGTTCTGGAGAGCATCTTCATAGGTGGATACCGGAACTGAAACCTTTACATTAAGGTATGTCTACTGTAACATTACAACAGGTTACTAAATGTTTGATTGGGATTAATGAAGGTGTTATTTTACATCTTCACCATAACGCTCTAGAGACTTGTGGGTTATATTTTTGCATTACCTGATGCATTTTGAGAAGGTTTTCTCCCGGCCTTTCCCTCCCGAGGGGAGCGGCGGCCATCACGCCAGACTCAAAGTGTCACTACGCATGAAAAATAAGATTTCCACTCAAGTGAGGCTTCATTTATTTCCCAAGGACTCCAAAAGGTACGTAAGAAGGGGCAGTGATTTGTAAAGTGAGGTAATAATGTTGTAAGTGGTTGTTTCGAGAAAGTGTTGCTTCCTCGTTGTTTGCAGGGTGTCGCGTGTGACGTGATGGTATGATGCCTGTGATACCATCATAGGACATCACCAGGGCTTATAGGGTTCTTCAAAGGATCCTCGCAGCTCTAAACAGCAGCAACAATATGTTTTGCCACAGGAAAGACACAGTAAACTAGGTAAGAGGCTGTAAGGGAGGAATGTGTATCATGTGTTGTGGTGACGGTGAGCCAGGTGGTGTTGGTGGTGGCAGCATCAATGTTTGTGAGTGCAGGTGTAAGTATTGAAGGTTGAGTCTTTGTGTTACTGAACGTGGTGTCACTACCACTGACGTAATGGTTGAGGTTCAGTTTGTTCCACCATGCTGCCTGCACTGGACATTCACACCCTCGCCACCACCACCCTGCCTCCCAGACTGTACGTGTGTGACTGGTAATGTCATTATCATGGAATTAAAGTTTATATGATTTCAGGATATGAACTATTCTTCCCATGTATCTTTCCCATCAGACTAGTGTAACTTTACCCTAGTACTTAAATGACGCTGTACACTAAAGCAAAAATATGAAAAAAAGAAAACCTGGGTGAATTTATAGTTTCAAACCTGAGATCTTATGAGGTGACCAATATTTATTGATTTTACCTACATTTATTTCAAAAATTTGTTCCCAATTATCCAGGTTAAATTTCTAGTGTTGCATCTGTTCAAGCCCCACCATGTTATTGTACTGCTGGGTTCAGACTTTTCTAATCTAACCTAATCATACATAACAAAATTCAACCTAACGGTAGGGGTTCCACCCACCTCTCCACTCTGTAGTGCAGTGGTTAGCACACTCGGCTCACAACCAAGAAATTCTGGGTTTGATCCCTGGCGGAGTGGAGAAAGAAAGATGGTCTCTGCCCCTGTTCACCCAGCAGTGAATGAGTACTGGGTTAGTTAGGAGTTGTGACCTGCTTCCTTAGATGGTAGACTGGACACCTGCCTCAGCGGGTAGCTAGTGGGTGCAAACTCATGATCCCAACCCAGCTTCGGCCAAAAAACAATTCCGCAAACTTACCATCTAGTGGCCATTTACCAGTTGTATTTACACAGGAGAACTTAACAACGTTACCTGATGCAGACCAAGTGTTCAGGGGGAGGAAAGACGAAAGATTAACGAACATTAACATAACAAGTCAGCAGGTAATTCAAGAGATTAATAAATAATAAATAAGGATTAATAAATCACTGGGAGTAGATGAAGTATTTCCTCGTGTATTAAAGGAGTGTAAGGACATAATTAGTTTAGCAATAACGGATATATTTAATAAGTCAATAGCCTCAGGAGATGTATCTAGTTTGTGGAGACAGGCGAACGTAATTCAATCTTTAAGAAGGGCGATAAAAGTGTGATGAGTAATTACTGGCCAATTAGTCTGACATCAGTTATAGGAAAATGTTAAAGTATTATTTCCAGGAAAGTATGACAGCATTTAGAGCTACATAAATCAATTACTGACTCAAAGCATGGGTTCACTAAAGGTCAACCGTGTCTCACTAATCTTTTATCTTTTTATAGGGCAGTCTATGAGGCAGTGGTTAGCATGTCTGGCTACGAATCCGCTGGCCCGAGTTCAATCCCAGACGAAGGCAGTCAGGGCACAGATCATCCAGCTGTTCATCATTCCAAACGGGTTGGTTGATAAATGGGTACCTAGGGAAACCTGGGAAGGTAAACTGTGGAAAGTCTGATGTCACAGTGGTGTAACAGATTAATTTCCACCACAGGCTCAAAGGCAAATGCAACCAGAGATGAGCGCCCACAGCTACAGCATGTGCCCCCACTTTACTATGAGGCAGCAGATCAAGGCTTAAACTATGATGTAATATATCTAGATTTCCGCTAGGTGTTTGACAGGGTGCCTCACCAGAGACTGTTGACGAAAGTTAAGGCTCACGGGATAGACGGTAGGGTTTATAATTAGATTAAAGCATGGGCTTCATGAAGTGAAACAGGTTAAGTTTACGAACAAGAACTAAATATATCTCAAAAAATGTCTGAGGAATATGAGCAGAAAATAATAGCTTTCCATCAATCATTTATCTTAGAAATTTGTTTTCCAAAATCAGGGTGGGTCTTCCAAGATGCAGCGTCTTGTAAGCCGTAAAATACAGTATGTGTACAATTATCCCTCCCATAGCTAGCAATTCAGTCAAGGCCGTGTTCAGATATGCAAAGTAAATACATACAAGTGATACAGAGGGTGTGATGGCAGTAAGGGATAAGTTTTGATTTCTCCTCTTCAACAGCAAGTGTTGCTACACATCTAGTGACCAACCGATCTCTTCAAGCTCCTCTGCTCCACCAAGATACTGAAGCCGGAAAGGAAGTCAAGAATTTCGTACTTTATAAAGAATTCCTGTTCTCGTTTATAACTCCAAGTATAAAATTAATACTGGTTGAAAATTTTTGTTGACTTTGTGGGCTAGGAGTAAGTCTTATTGCAATTGCCAAATTCTAGGAATGGCGGAGCTACACTTAAAGTGCTCCTTAAACTTATATATGGCAGGGGTTCTTAGGGGCCCCTTATTTTAATTTACTTATGCAGGTTAATATATTACAAATCTCCAATTAAGATCTTTATTTATTTTGAATTCAACAAGATGTAACAAATAGAGCATTGGTAATCATTCCATCATTGGAATGATATCGATGCTGCATCCAACGCCAGATTCCTTCTTCATCAGGGAAGGAATGGATAGACTTGTATTGGCATCCTTTTCATTTTCAACGAAGGAAACTTTTCTTTCCTAGGATTTTACCAGCAAGCCCTCCATACTCGGCTCGGTATCATCATTCTTGTCTCGTCTCCATCTGGGCTGCCTTCAGTCTGGAGAAGAGGAGCGAAGGGTTCACAAAGAAGGAAAGTAGTAGGATCTTTGCAGGCATAGGAGTGGAAGGCACCGAGATGCAATGCCCAGGAACACATGTGAGAAGACCTTGAGAACTACAAAAACAACTGCTGCTTGCCAAGACTTACTTATCTTGTAATACTATGTGGAAACTTCATGCTCAAACTTCATACTATGCAAAAATAAAGTAACACATCTGAATGAGTCACAAAACGAAACAAAACTGAAGTAGTACATATACCTGAAGTTAGGAGATACTTTGGCAAGGGTAAGTTGGTCCAGTCCTTGTGATTGTTGGTGCTCAGTTCCACTCTTGGTTGGCATCAGGATATGAAGGAGTACTAGGTGATGTGAGCTTTCACTCGCATGGAAGAACCTGAAAAAATTTACTTGTGACCAGTCGATTCTACCTTATTTCTTAGAAAGTTTTAAAATTATTCTTTACAATTCCTTTGAAAAACGTATCAATGGCCTCCTCATAATGGGTTTAAGTCTGTCATAGAACATAGAGGGGTAGATAAAATATCCTGAAAAGTAATTAAATCAGTTCAATTAATTCCTTGCACATTACACTCACTAGCTTTCTCCATTTACTATCTATAGAAAGTAATCACTTCCAAATCTGCATAGTCATTATCCGGATCATGCCAATGCCTAGACTTTTCGTGCAAGAGGAAATGGTACTGGGAGGCTAGGATGTGGGAAATGTGGAGCTCTCTCCCTCTGAAAATAATATTCACTCTCTCTCTTTCCTTCTACACTCCCTCTACTATTCACCCTTTAGTTCATGAAATCCAAGAGTGGCTATTTCGCCTCTATGCCCATAAAAAGTCTGTCTGCTTTTGTTGGGTTCAGAGCCATGCTGGTATTACCGGCAATGAATGTGTCAGCTCACTGGCCCATTCTCCTACTATATTAGGATGCCATCGTTTCAGGAGAGTCCCAGCCTATGATTATTTCCATTCTTTTTGCTTTCTATTTAGCCGTTTGCAATCCTTCTGGTCTGATCTCTCAAATAATAAACTTTGTGCAGTTAAACCATCCGTCTCTCCTTGGTCAGACCCATATCACAAGAATAGACGATGGGAGACTTCACTTACACAATTACGTATTGGCCACACCAGCCTCACTCTCGATCTTATGACACACACTACACCGACCTTTTGTATGACTTGTAATATCCCCCTCTGTGCCCGACTTCTGCTTTTCAGCCCTTGTTACACTGCTGCACGAGCTACAGCTTTCCCTCACTTAACTCGTCTATCTTGACCTTCCCAACTTAATGATATTCTTACAGAATCACTTAATTTCCACTTAAACAAAATTTCCTTCCTACAACAAATATACATGCTTCATTTGATCTAATCCTTTGACTAAAACGAAATTGCTCTCTTCCTCCCCATAATTTGCCTTACAATCATCTCTGCTATACCATCTACCTTTTAGATTAACATAGCGCCATATGACCTCTGATGTCTGGCGCTTGCTACTTTTTGCATTATCTAACTAACTGCTCTTTTTCTATTATGATTTTTTTCCCCTCCTTACTGTCTTTTTCACGAGTTTCCTTTTTCATGCGTCGAACAACTCGTTTCTGATCCTTGTATTTTTCTTATTCTATGGTGTAGTACAATTATTATTAGCTGTTGTTAAAGATATACTTCTTAGGTGAATGTTATAACTAGACATAAAGAAATATGAAGTGATGACGTTTTCCTTATCAAGAGTATTCTTCCTTTAATCCCAAAGCATATATATATATATATATATATATATATATATATATATATATATATATATATTATATATTATATATATATATATATATATATATATATATATATATATATATATATATATATATATATATATACATACACACACACACACACACACACACGAGATGTAGAGGTGGTAAGGGAAACTCAGGCTGAAACAGGAGTACCATCATATCCCTTTAATGTTTTGACACTTCGTCTTTCTGAAGAAAACAAAGTGTCAAAACATTAAAGGAATATAATAGTGCTCCTGTTTCAGTCTGTTTCTCTACCACTTTTATCTCTAGTTGTCCTACATTCAACCATATATATATATAATATATATGTCCAATTTGGTATGAGAGGTGTCTTGATACTCCTCTATTAAGAGTTCAAGTCATAGGCAGGTGGAAAAACGGACAAAGGAAGAGAATTCCAGAGTTTACCAGTGTAAGGAATGAAAGAGTGAAGATACTGGTTAACTTTTGCATTAGAAAGATGGACAGAATAGGGATGAGAAGTAGTAGAAAGCCTTGTGCAGCGAAGCAGCAGGAGGGTTGGAGGCATGCAGTTACCAAGTTCAGAAGAGCAGTCGGCATGAAAATAGCAGTAGAAAAGAGATAAAGATTCAACTTTGCGTCGGTGATTTAAAGAATCAAGACAGTCAGTTAGAGGAGGAGGGTTGAGAAGAAAAGCTTTAGACTCCACCCTGTTTAGTAAAGCTGTGAGTTGAGCCCCCCAGACATCCATACTCCATACATGGATGGATAAGGCCCCTGTACAGAGTAAGCAGCTGGGAGGGAGAGAAAAATGGACGCAGACGCCAAAGGACACCTAACTTCTTGGAAGCTGATTTAGCAAGAGTAGAGATGTGAAATTGCCAGTTTAGATTTTTAGTAAAGGATAGACTGAGTGTTTAATGTGGAGGAGAGGGGCAGTTAAGTATCATTGCAGAAGAGGGGATAGTTACCTGGAAGGTTATGTTGAGTAGATAGTTGTAGAAATTGACTTTTTGAGGCATTGAACAGAACCAGGTTTGCTCTGCCCCAATCAGAAACTAATGAAAGATCAGAAGTTAGGCATCCTATAGCATCTCGCCTTGAATCACTTAATTCTTGTTGGGTTGGGCGTCTGTTGTACGACGTTGAAAAATGCAAGGTGGTGTCATCAGCATAGGAGTGGATAGGGCATTGATGAATAATAGAAAGAGAGTGGGTGATAGGACAGAACCCTAAGGAACACCACTGTTGATAGGTTAAGGAGAAGAACAGTGACCGTCCATTACAGTAGCAACAGAATGGTCAGAAAGGAAACTAGAGATGAAGGTACAGACAGAAGGATAGAATCTGCAAAAGGTTAGTTTAGAAATTAAAGATTGATGCCAGACTCTTTTGAAGGCTTTCGATATGTCAAGGCTGACAGCAAAGGTTTCACCGAAGTCCCTAAAAGAGAATGACCAAGATTCAGTTAGAAAAGCAAAAAGATCACCAGTAGACCAGCCTTTCTGGAAACCATACTGGCAATCAGAGAGGTTGTCAGCTGATAGATGCCTCATTATCTTCTTATTAAGGAGAGACTCAAAGGCTTTAGAAAGACAGGAAATCAAAGCTGTATCACAACTGTTATTATAACCCTTGGCAATGATGTTTTCTATTTCTTCTCAGGCTTATGGCCCTGATGTCAAGAAATTCAGCTTCCCAAGTAGAGGCTCTGATGCTTAGAATGAGTTAAATTTAGAGGTGGTGTGTGAAAAGGAACAGCTATAACTTTAAAATTATGCTGAGAAAAATAGATTGGAGACAGGACACATATACACACACTTACGGTCTTTTTGTTCATATGTATCATAACGTCGCTGGTTCATCGCTGACAGTCTGGCGACGACTGGGTTTAGTCCGGCTGCAAAAGTGGACAGTATTGAGTCACTAAACAAGGATGACAATAACTCAGATATTATAGATTTACAAACATCACTGCTACACAGACAATGAGTTGCAGAAACTTGGTTAATAAAGCTCATCACAGGTTAAGAAAGACCACTTTGGCCACACTTTACCTCCTCCAGATGCCATTATGCTGAGTGTGTGGAAGAATTCTAAATTAGTTCCTATGGTAACACCCTTTGATCCCTTCAATAAATTATATAAATAATTCATAGTTACCTGTTCCTCTTTGATGTCTTTTTACATCACTGATTTTCGGCCAGCCCTACTCTGCACAGCATACCACTTCTTTTCGCACTTCCATAGACCGCTTTGTTGCAGGAAAGGAGTCATTGATTTGGGAAGCGATGTCCTCCCAAGCCATCCTTTTGTGTTTGGAGGTGACCTCCGGTCCATACTTCCCCTTGATGATAAACTACTTTTCGTCAACAAGGGTAGCAAGAAGAGTTTCCTCACTTGTCCAATTCCTCTTCCTTTTCACCATTTTCTGGTTCTCCATCATCAACAGGGGAGATGATGCCACAGAACACCACTATCACATCATCCTTCCTGGCAAGCTCCCCTGCTGAAGCCGTGAGACCATTGCTTCACTTCACCATTACCTGACCACGGGCAATAATAATGAAGTGATGGACATGGGCAACACTAGATATATTGAATACATTTGAAACCGAACAAGAACATGGCTGAAGTAGTCTAGGATAGTCCTCCCTGTCACTACACCATCACACACACGCCCGTGACCCTAACACCCCTTACAGTAAAAACGGAATGAAGCTTCATACTTGATAAGCCGTTCTTTGCCCTATACTAAGATTACCCAGCTCTAACAGGTAACAGTTATCATATGTAGCAATGTTCAATATTTAACAATTAAATAATAAGCTGAATTTCTTATGAGGCCATGCTCTCCTTCCTTCCCCAACCATCCCTACTATACCTTCTTTCCTTCTCTTTTCAGCCTCTTCCTTCAATTCATCAGTTCACACAAAATAGTCTGGGACTATTCACTCTTCCTATTCTGGCAATGGGATGCCTGAGAATGGCGAGGTACAGTAATGAATGAAGAAAATGTTACTCACGCCGGCAGCCAAGGTGACACACCCGCCATGTTGGAAGGGAAGGGAAGGAATGGCGTTAAGCCGAAAGAGTAGGAAAGAACATTTTTTCGGTTTGATTCACAGCTGAAAGCCTTAATCGTCATTTATTTACGTACGAAAAATAAGAAATAAGGTGTTTTAAATAATAATAAAAAGATTATGTATGTATAGCAAAAGCAGGAGTAGCATCTGATAGATAAATTACCAACAAAATAAAAAATATATTTGTAAGTTTGACGATTACCTTTGATATATTATGATACAATATAATATAGAGCTCTAATATCACCACCAGAAATTTGTAACTAACCTCTACCAAGTGAAGACACTCTCACTTGAGTCTCGATGGAATTTACTTGAAAGTTGAAAGCCCTTTATATATGATGTTACTAAGGCATATCCTATATTTATCCATATATATGTTACAAAGGCATATCCCACTAACACTTTTGACCTGATCTGATGGGAATGGCCCTCGGCGACACTCACCATATGAGGACACACACACGGTTACATACTTCCTTGTATCTGTACTAGATTTCTCCCACGTTACTGTCATTGTTAGGGAATCAAGACCAACCACGCTGAGCTAACACTCACCTGACTCACCTCCACAGTCATGTTGAGGTTGCACCACACCTAACATTACCTCGGGCCTCATGTCAGGCTGGAGGTTAGTTGTTTTTTTGGTGTATATCATACATAGTGAAATACTAAGATTGGATTTCACAATTGATGAAAAGTTTTATTCATATACATATTTTCTGGCTTCTTACAGAAGCACAATTGAATACTTTATATACTTGAGTAAAAGTTGATGTGATGTAAAAACTGACCTATTCTTAGTTCCCAAAACTTCTGAAATTTTTTATGTTGTGTGTAAACTTAAGCCATAATTATTGCAAACTATAACATGTTTTGATGCACACTGTCATCACAATTGTGACAGGGTACACACTTTTTATTATCAAAGGAACACTATAATTCAATTAGTGAACAAGAAGTATAAGTTTGATCCATTTCCATTCAGTCAACTATAATCATTGTATCTATGAAGGGACATGTAATTATGATCGCATGAAATAAAGACTTAATTACACACCAGTCCATTAGTGCACCATTTTGAGATGTGAACACAGCAAATCAATAACCAAAACTAACACAAATAGACAGTCATCCATTCATATTTCAAGATGTCAAAGTATTTAAAACAAATTATATACTGTATCCGTGAAGGAGTATATGATTTACCAACATTAATACAAAGCTTTAATCAATCTATCCTTTTGAGATGCAAAACAGCAAGTTAGCAATCAATAGCAACAGTCAGACCAACATTCATTAATATAGTAGAATGAGAAATGTCAAGTTAATGCAAAAAATTTCCCAAGGCAAGGAACTATTGATTCTGCACAAAATTTAAGTGTTGATTTAATGGGGAAAAAAACCTAGTTTGATTCCTAAAACACAATGTAGTTACATGGTGATCCTCCCACAAGGTGCTGATGCTGGCCACATGTGGTCACCTATACAACTTGTATTAAATATAATCCCTCGTTGGTTGTATGGGGACAAAAATCAAGCCAATAACAGCTGCTCCATGTCTTACGGCTTTGGGAAAAGACATCTGCTAGAAGGGAATAAAAGCCATACTGCTCACCACTTGATTCTGAATCCACAGCATAGAGACCATTTGTCTCTAACCAGCTCTCTTCTTACTAGCACTATTAAATAGCTGTGCTTACAAAAGATATGGCACCTTGGCCATGCATAGCCTTATCACACTGGAACAAATTTAATTGTTTTTGATGACACTATCATACTTTCCCTATGACACAGATATGCTGTACAATTAGGATCTTCGCCACAACAAAGTTTGCAAACCTCTCCAAAAGTTACTATCGTGAAATTAAGGCACAACTGCTCCTGTAATTGTGAGTCAGAAGAAAGTTTGTAAGAAGGAATGTTTGTGAAGGAAAGGGCGGCACCATAACTTCAGTGTGCTGTGTATTTCACTGCCGTTTGCTAGGACACCAACGTGAGAATGTGAGGCTGCAAGCCATCAGGTCATAAACCATGAACAGTATTACAATATGAAAACATTTCGGGCTTTTGCCCAATGACGTGGACTTGCCTATAAGACAATTCAGATACCATACTGTGTTTTTCATAATGAGACCCAGGGCTTAACAGTTCTTAGCCTGCACCTAACGACACCCTTGTCGTGAATTGCAGGATAGTCTTGTAACATCTGGGAGGCACCAGGTGGGAGACACAAGTCATGGAATTTACATATACTGTACTAGTGCATTTTTGTACGACGTGATAGATTTGACTCACATGAAATACGAAAGATCTGCCTTCTGCATATTGATAACTTATCCTTAATTGCAGGCATTACCTTAAATTCAAAACTTTGAATATTTGTATTAAATAATTTTCTACTGCTTTATAGTACGTATTACACTGTACACTGTCAGCTGCAAGTATGTACATATGAATGTTATATACGTTTTTTAGTACATATGTATGCATGTACAAAAAATATTTAACAAAAAATATTTGTAGAGGAGAAAAAACAGTTGTTGTGATGCAAGACTGATGCGTGGTAGGCAAATGCACAATATTACAGTAACCAATATTAATAAATATAAATAAATAATCAACTTTTACACAAGTATATACAGCAAAGAGAACCTCCCGCATTTGCATCTTGCTCATGTGGATATTGCTTCATCCCAATGGTCCTGAGCTATTTTCTAAAAAAAATTTCCCTAATTGCCAGTTAACATTGATAGGCATTATCAAAGGCTGTTGGAAGTGACAGAGTGGTCTGTTCATCTGACAACTTTGTTTGATGCCTAAGGATTGGCACATCAAGGAAAGATTTTTGGAGTTTTACATACACTCACCAACTCAACTCTACTCTTCCATATCTGCCAAAGTTTATTAAACTACGTTCTTAGTAAAAATGACAAATTTTTGGATGAATTTTTTTTATAATAATAATAATAATAATAAATTACAAGGGTAAAAAATAAGTATAATATCACATAAATTAAATAAATGCCACTCACAATCCATGCCACTAAAGGCTACTGACCTGAAGAAATCCCTCATATCCTGATAACAACCTTGGCTCACACCCTAACTACTCATCCATATTATTCATCACAAAATAAAATGAGATCATTAGCATACACAGCATAGTTCTGAGATCTTATGAATTTACTATGGCAATGATTAAAAGACTTATATGTTGTGGCTGTGTTTTTTACAAAAAATTTACTTTTGTAGTCTTTACAAACATGCAGTTTCTCTCACACATACCCTCTGTACCTTTTCAACTACAGACTTCCCATCACAGATACAGCATAAGAAAACATATCAAATAGTGTTATAAATAAACCACTCTTCAACTTAGTCAATGTAGCTAAGCTAGTGATGGTGAAGCTTTCACTATCATACCTGTAACCTGTACTGTTAAGAATTTCAGGGTTATGTGATAATACCAAAGGATTAAGATACAAGCTGTAATGCCGAACGATTAAGATGTAAGCTATGTGATACATGAGTATTGTGAAGAATGCCTGTTAACAGATTTAAAGTCTAAATTCAAAAACTATATGTTGTTGGAAATGTTAACCCACAAAAAGAAAAGGAAAACATGAACAAGAAAAATCAGAAAATCTGCCATCTAAATGCTGGATGCTGCCAAAGTTTTAACATGTGCTCAGTTGAACTGTGATCTGATGTCTTTAAATTGAGTATTTCTGAGAGCCTAAGGGTTACATGAGAGGAGTGTATGTGTGTGTGTGCATGCGTGCCTTGTCTTGGCTACCTCTCTTAAGGAAGATGACAGCGTGGTATATAGTTAGATAGATTTCTGGTGGTGGGGAATATTATATAAATATATATATATGTATATTAGGAGCCCAATGGTGTAGTGATTAGCGCATTCGACTCACAACCAAGAGATCTTGGGTTCAAATCTCGGGTCGGGTGATATCAAAAATGGGTTTGTCTTCTTAAACGCTGTAACTCTTGGTCACCTAGCAGTAAATAGGTACAGGGAGCAAGCCGATGGTTTGTGGCCTCGCAATCTCAGCAGGAGCGGAAGGCAGGGAATCCTATCCTCCTGTATGTGTAAGTGAAATGTGTGTGGGTCGGGTGCTTCCTCAAAGAGACCAGCAATGGTCTACGCCACATCATCCGGGATGAAACAAGTGTGGTATATAAAATAAATAATATTTCAAAGCACTTGCTGGAAATGTTAAGCAAGACAACTCAATAATTTTTTTGCTACCTTAATGATAAATTTATGACAATGTACTTCTAAATATGCTTAACTAGAAAACTATGCTAACAAAATAAAACTGATCTCGTGTACAATGTAACTGAGGAGTCTGCTTTCTCCAACATTTCCCACTAACATCCTCTGGCAACTTTGGCATTTAGGCAGTTATCAGAGGTGTCAATTGTGACATACTAGTTGACCTGTTATATAAGCTTATATATATTTCTTCACCAAAGAAAAAAAAAAAAAAAAAAAATGTCCACAATGTTATTATTGTAATCAATAAGGTTCACTGTTGCACGAGAAACCAAATTCATCAGCATGTGGTGGATGCATTTACAAATCATGTTAACCCTAGCATTCAGGGGAAGGAGAACACATGTCTTCCTATATATGGCACACCATTATATCAATGGCTTTTAAACATTTATCAAGGATAGTTTGACAGCCTGGTATCCATGGAAACACACTGCACTAGTCTGACCAGCTAGCCTTTCAGGATAAGATATAAATAACTACAGCTATGCCAAGGGTTCAGGAATACATGAGGATGAATGATGTGAATACAAATGGAATGTAACTTTTTTCTTGATCAAGATAAAAAGTTAGATTTGATGTTTTATGGATTGAATAGGAATATTTTTAAGAATACATTAGATGGGAATGGATTAAATAAGTATGCATACATGAGACAGTGGAGGCTGTGTGGATGGATCTTGATGAGTAATGGAAGTGATTGAGATGGGCGTGCAATCATAGTCTATGAGAGTAAGAGGATACACTTTTAGAGGAAAGGTGGAGCATTAACATAATTTCGTAAAGAAATTACCCAGTGTTTAATTGAGTTTCATGGAAGTGAGAGTATTTGTAGCAAATAATATGACTGCAAACATAAGGAATATAAGAAGAAAAAAAATTGCTGCATAGAATGGGATAATGGTGGAAGTAAAAACTGCAACTACATGAGACACAAGTCTGTAAAGAAAAAACTATTGTCAATAAATGCCTATCTGCACAGAATGATTTCTTTCTTCCTCTAAGTTTGTCCATCAGGATGGAAATACCACAGGTCAGGCAACTCGGTCCATGTAGATAGTAATATTTTAAAGTTTTCCTCTAAATTTACTCATAAGAGCAAAATACTTGATAATCAAAAGCAATCATTGTTTCATCTTGAATGGTATGTTATGTGTTTATATGCATCAGCCTTTGTCACCTGATTAAAAATCTCTATTTTGTTTTTTTCAGTATTATAATTCTGGGTGATTCCGAGTAGACTATTAAACACATGATAGGTTGAATTAATCCCAAGTTTCAAATATGTTCATCTTAATTCATACAGGATATGAATTTCCTGTCAAGGGGACAGTATTTTGTACACTTTTTTTTCTTAAAGAAGCACAGATCACCAACCAAAGTTCCCCAGGATAGCCCAGTGTGGTGGGCAACTAAGTCTGTCCTCACCCCTCTGCTGATGTCTGTGAATTGAAAAATAAAGTGCAACAATGTAGTTTTGGGAAGTCTTGCCTCAGCAAGTCAATCTTCTTGACAGTTGGTTATTTTGTCCTCAAGGAATTATTATTCATATGATCCCAGCACTGTGTATTACTGAGCATCTTAGTACAATAATTCTCAGAAGCCTTACTTTTATTCTGAGACCACAATATTCCACTTAATCTATCAAAGAAATATGACTGAAGGAGCACAAATATGGCTGTCTTCCATGTTGGGTTGTGAAAGGGAAGCCATGATTACCACCCTCATGTGTATGCTTAAAAACTTTATCAAGTAATATTCTCTGCCAGAAAATGTGCAATCCTTGGAAATCAAGGTGGCATCTGTGATTCCATCCATGTATATATATATAATGACTTTAATCTTTTCAGTGGTACAACTTATTCAGTGCAGAAACAATGCAGAATGAATTACATATACATATGAAAAGTGAGTGGTAAATAAATATACACACCATAACAAAATTACCACCATAATCTACATCTCAATATCAATGAATATAAATCAATGTTTTGCATGTAACTCTGAATTAGTTTTAATGAGAAAAAAAATGCGAAGACATATTTCTTTCACACAAACATGCTATTCACAAGAATCACCTGTGAAATAATAATTAAAATACACACACCTTCAAAACTGTTCCACATGTAAGTAATGGTATAAGTATACAGTTGGACCCAAGAAAAAAGAACATACATACAATAAGCAAAGTTTCACTCAATATTTAACTTCTGTGCTTCTCTCTTATGAACCAAACCATGTTTTTCTCACTGACTCAGCACTTCAATTTAATGTGAAACTCACTTATAATTGGCTTCCCATGTAATGGTTGTTGTGTGAAATTGTTGATTTACTGCTTGAGTGATTTGGTCATAAGGAAAGAACATAGTAAGAAAAATAATTTGAAAATCAATTCATCTGAAGCAGAAGGTTGGCAAAAAAACGGATGGAGGTGAAGTTGAAGAAGAAATGCATCACAAGGACAAAGTATTTAGCACAGTGAGTCATTTATGAAACACGGTGAGATAAAAAAAAACAGTGTAGTCTCAGGGGAGTGACGCATCAATGATGTTTGGAATCTTAAATAATTTGCAGAAGCCAGGATAATTCCTTGATAGAACAGTTGGGGCTTGGTTGTGGAAATCTTGCAATGTCAAATGACAGATTAGAATATGAACACGATTATCAAAGGGGCATGGATGTGGTAGTGCATGTATATACATATATACCTACATGTACACATAACTTAAATCTTGTAAGCTGTACGTACGAAAAAAAAATTGAAACCACCAAAAGCGATCCAAAATCTATAAAATAAAGCAAGATATGTGAATGTAAGCAAAAATTGGGAACATGAGTAAAGGTACAACTCACTGCAATTAAAGCATTTGATCTGGTCATTATTTCTTCATTATATAAGACTTTTGTTTTGCTTTTCCTTGATGCTACTTCAAGTGTAGGAAAGTGCTACCTGTACAAAAACATGGGAACAAAATGAATGAATGAATGAATGAATACATAAGCAAGGAAGTAAACAATAACAAATGAATATACATAAATGATGAATAAATTAATAAAAAGCATATAAACAGATAAAAAAAAAAGATATTCACACACACACACACACACGAACACACGCACACACATGGCTTGCCTTGTCCTGCTTATTGAGTTGCAACCCAAAAAATCAGGAAAAGAAAGGAATAAAATAAATTAAATTAAATAAATAAAGTAGATATCACATTATCTAGCTCCTTTTTATCTGGTTCTCAGCTTAATCCAATGGGAGGCATCAACAAAACTTCAACAATTAAGAAATATTAAAAAATTTGGAATCGAGTAAACTCACGTGTATTGAACCTGTTAATACACACAGCATTCCCTATATCAGTCCACACTTAACTTTAATTGGATACGTATAATACAGGAAGTCTTGAAACAAATCACATCACTTGAACTTGTGGTGTGCTTCACATTAGGTTGTATTTAGCTTTCACCAAATATGCATCTTTATACTGCTGCTCTTGATTTACATTGAATCATGTGTGTGTTGATATGGCACTAAAGCAAGTTAATGTATAAGGAAAACTCATCCTTTTCAAGAGAAATTTGATGGAGAAGCAAATGAATAGCGATTAGTGTTGCACTTCAAGCATCACAACGCTAGGCACTTGCAAACAAACTGTGTGGGATATGGTGAAATGATGTAATAACTTTAAGCATGAAAAAATAATGGATATAACTTTGTTGATAGAAGAAGGATGCTCCAAGAAAGATGATGAGAGTATCACCTAAACAATGGATCAATGAAGCTAGGCTTGAAAAGGATCATGTTGCAGATGGTGGGAGGCGATGTGCCATGTGATTATTTGTGGGGATAAGAAGGTAAAGTCTCCCTCAACCCTGAATGCCTTGCCTAGGCTACCACCTTTTAATGGGGATGTAAGCCAAGTATAGAGATAGACAAATCTGCTAAATCATATGGTCAATTGAAATAGATAATTACCGGAGCAGCAACAAAAAATCAAAGTCCGTTTTTTTATACAGCTTCAAACCCTATGCCCATGTCCCTTTTAATCACCTGCAATATACACCAATACAAAGACGTCTATCTTAAATCCTCATCCCTCAAGAATATGCGAATATGAATAAATATATATATATATATATATATATATATATATATATATATATATATATATATAATATATATATATATATATATATATATATATATATATATATTATATATATATATATATATATATATATATATATATATATATATTATATATATATATATATATAATATATATATATATATATATATATATATATATATATATATATATATGTATATGTATATATATATATATATATATATATATATATATATATATATATATATATATATAATATATATATATATATATATATATATATATATATATATATATACATATACATATACATATATATATATATATATATATATATATATATATATATATATATATATATATATATAAATATATATATATATATATGAAAACTTTGTCATAACTGCATGTATGATCTCAATATACATGTGCATTATTTTGTAATATGAATTATTTTCTTTTACTGCCAGAAATGAGATTATTAATGTGGTGATGATGCTGATGCTGGTGATTATGACGATATCAATAATGATGACGATGATAATGATGATATCGATAATAATGAAGATGATGATGATGACAATGATGGGTTGCTACAGGAAAGTTATGACTGAATATGGTCTGAAGTTCAGGCTTTATGAAAGTTACACAGCCTGGTTCAGAGTTAACTACAATTTAATCCTCACACTTGAATGAAAAGACACAGGCTTTAAAAGTCAACTTGTATGCCACAATTTACAATATTCAAAATAAACCTGGCAAATTCATTCCAGGTCATTATGAGGTAGAGGAATATTTTGAATAAAATACAAGAAAAGATGTAAGAATTCAAAATCAAAACCTGTAACATGAAATCAATAACTTATCAATGGAAAGGAAGAGAACATGAAACTGGCCCTCACACAATAATACAATAAGGATAAATAATGACAGGAAAAATAAGAATGACTCGTGAGCTACATTCACCTATACGACTTCACTAACCTGTTACACATTTACACATAGGTGTCACAAGAAAGGGAACAGAAAAGCTTCCAATTTATGGCTGCAATATTCAAGCTCCCAGCTATAAGGCAGACTACACAACAAGACTAGTTAACTAAATAGGGATACTGGGAACTTGACTGGTATTGATATGGTAAGAGGATTCTTCTCAAAGCCTGACAATCATGGTGACATTAAAAACCATTTAGTTCTTCACAGATATCTCTCAATGTGGTATTGTCACAGTAAAATTGCACAGCAGTGATGCCATGAATGTGATACAAGAGTGTGTAAAAATATTTAAAGCTATATTGCTCTACATACATAAATGAAAAATGCATTGCTCCTTTCCTATTTGAGGAGAAAAAAGATGACAAAAGCTAGTTTTCACCTCATCATTGCACAAAACTTAAGACTTGAAGGCTGAGGCTCTATTTTCCCAAGTGCAACTACATGATACAAGCCATTTGTTGCTTCTGCCAGCCACTACATATCCTGCTGGGGCTGCATGCTTTACCCAGCTGCACAACACAAAGCGGCTCAATACACTACATTGTGCACACACTCCACCGATGTACATACCAGTTCTGTCAGGAAATATCAAGCCCCTTGTTGAGCCTCACTGAGGAAGCAACTTCTAGTCTATCATTGTCTTCAACAATAAAACTTCACAAGTCTTATTTCACTAATGCCCTACAGACTGATGCAGCACATGTCTTATTCATTATGAATAAGAAATGAGCAAATTGTGTAAACTATAATAGCTTGGATGTGGGCATCACCAAAGATGACTGAAGATCCAACTGAAGATCCAAAAAATGATTTTCAACCAGATGTAGGTTGAGGCAAGATAGAAGCAGTGTCTCAGAACAAATTCCAGAGGATCATGTACCACTTGAATTCCATTGAGTCTGGGCACCTTTTCTACAGGATAGCCTGGGGCGTGAGGTGTTGGGGCCTCAGGAAAGATCCCTGTGTCATAGTATTCCTGCAAAATTGCTTCCTTTTCCACATAGCGAGTGTACAGCCACTCAGTGAGAGCTTCCTCTTCTTTGGGTACCTGTGCAAAATATCAGTGACGTTGGGATTCATGGACAATACAGTAAATTGAATGGTCCAGATAAGAGTCTTTTCCAATATCATGAGTTAGTTAGGTCACATCACTAATCTGGTACATGGATAAAATTCATGTGATGGACTGGTGTTCTATATCGAATAGAGAATACATCAATTCAAAGCTCAAATACATACAAATAACATTACTATTGCATCATCATCCAGCAGGCAGTTGTCACACCTTTCCATACACATGTATATATCTACTTTACTACATTCAGATGCATTCTGATCTCATTCAGGCCTAACACATTCACTTTCCCTTTCACACAACCTTCTACAACCATTCTTCTCTTTCTCACATCTTTCAAACCATTTGCATGTAAACATTCAGCCAAAATTGACTCTGCACTTAGTTTGTTTTAAAAAATCAAACACTCTTGAGGGACCAGTGACAGGTGGCGAAAACCTAATATGCTGTATCCCATGGAAAAATAAGCCCAAAAAATTATAAAAAATAAAAGATGTCTAAAACCCATTGCAGAGGATTTGCAGCATCCTCCTGGTCATTTTTACTCCTCAGAATCTGCTAATGGTGTGTACCACATGAAAATCAGGGTGGGATGATTTACCACTTAGGAAAATGGTAGACATGATTTTTTTCATGCGTGTAAGAAGTCATAAGGGAGAGTTCTTGAACAACTAAGGAGAGAGTGTATGGATATGGAGTGGTGGAGACCTGCTATGGCTATATCCCCTTGGGGTGCAGTGGTTAGCACGACTAACTATGAATCCGCTGGCCCGAGTTCGATCCCGGACGAAGGCAGTCGGCAAACAGCTCACCTAGCTGTTCATCCTCCCAAACGGGTTGGTCGATAAATGAGTACCTAGGGAAACCTGGGGAAGGTAAACTGTGGAAATTCAGATGTCACAGTGGCCCTGTGTCCCAAAGTAGCAGATTAATTTCCACCACAGGCTAAAAGGCCTATATGACGGGAGAAGAGCACTCACAGCTACACGCAGCTACAGCATGTGCCCCCACTTTACCTTATCCCCTTGGGGAATGGTCTCGGAGGGGATGAGGTATCAGAGACTATAGATAGATAGATGGATACATGAATAATGAAGTAGGTGAAATGGATTATTGGAAGTGGAACATGGAAGATGTTCAATAGACTAGGTCTTACCTCATCAATCTTAAACCTTCGGTAGTGGAAAATAGTGTCACAAGGTGGTCTCCAGCCCCCGAATATGGTGGGAAGATCCAAGGGATCACCTCCTGGGTAGGCTATCGTTACATCTAGCAAATGCTTGATGGTATCGGTTTTTTCTGGGTGAGAGAAACACATCATCAAGATTTTGTAGGAGTCGGAGTAGGAGGACGGTACCATACCAAATATAAAGCATCTAAGGCCACAAAAAAGTTCCACAATTAATCCACTATTTTACAAATGATATTTTACCATCATGTTGATCTGCTGCCACACAGTCGAGGATGACCTTAAGAGCCCCGACACGGGGCAGGGACACATTCTCCAGGACTGGCAAGTTGTTTTTGAGGGCATACCTCTGACTTGAGGGTTTCCGGTTCTTGAGGAAACCTCCCTCTGGAAAGAGCACCAGCCACTTCCTCTTACGAGGAATGTAGAAATTCCTCAGATGCTTTTCTAATTTCACCAATGAGGAATCTCTATGGTCTTTTCCCTGTAAGAAAGTTAGCTATAATCGTGACATTTTTTTTTCTGGAACACATGGGTTGCTACAGGTCAAGTATACTTTATTTTGTGGTCCATAGTACACTAAATCTTAATACCTCATCATCATATTAGAGTGGTGAGTGGCGTGATGGTTTGGGCATTTGGAAACAATGGATAAGGAATGAAAAAGATAAATAGGTCTGATGTGAGGAAGAACACAAATGTGATGAATAGACAGTGTGAAGAGAGCGTTACATGCAAGAAGGATGTCTATGGAACAAAGAAGAATGCTCGTCTTTCATAGAATAATTCAGGTAAAGAATACTTGACCATTTCTAAGAAGTGGGACATTCATATTTGATAGCAAAATATAATAGAATTTGTCTTCACACAAAAAATATATATATATCTAGTAAAATCTTCTAAAAAATATCATGGTAATAAAAACTCACACCCTGAATGAAGAAGTCTCCATGGGTCCAGGAAACCAGGCCAAAATTTGTGTACTTAAAGATGTGGTCCATTATCCACATTATGTTGTTGAAGAGCTGGTGTCGAGAATTAAAGGCTGCCATAATGAGTGGCACATCCGAGGTGGATTGGTGGTTGAACAACACTAAGGTTCGCTCATCCATCAGGTCCCAAACCTTAAAAGCAAGAGAGTAATTGCATTGGTGAGTATCCTGATGATTTATAGATTCTTATATTCACTAGTTGTTGTTTTTCTTCATCCAAAGGGGATGTGCTATGATACCATTTTTTGTAAGGAGTAGCACTCTCAATATGCTATAGTTCTACATCAGTATTAATCTACTAATCTATTCCAATGGTTTGATTCTATTTATCATGATACTTCCCATATAATCAGTAACATAAAAGATGATGAGGTTAGTGATAAAAGAGTAATGTGATGTGGGTAAGTGTAAAGTATAGTGAGGTTGAAGTGATACTTACATCATCACCTCGCTCCACCACATGATAACCATTGCTGTAGGACCAAAGAGCCACCATGGACAGTAGCCAGCGGAACATGACACCTTCAATCCGCCAATATGTGGAGGGTGCCACCCATTTTAGAGGCTGCAAAACTAACAGCCAGCAAAAGTGGACCGGGATGCAATACAAGTTGTTGAAGGAGCAGAAGAATACCCTCACTATTGAACGCAGCAACATATAAAGTCTGAGAATACAACAAATGCCATTAGAAAGTGATGTTAAAAGGAAAATACTCACATGTGTGTGTGTATGTATGTGTGTGTGTGTGTGTGTGTGTGTGTGTGTGTGTGTGTGTGTGTGTGTGTGTGTGTGTGTGTGTGTGTGTGTGTGTGTGTAGAACCAACTATCCTTGTAATGTGGTTTGAACAACAAGTTTCTGACTGTAATCTATTCATTGGACAAATATCAAAACAATGTAATGAGTAACCAAAACATGACATTGACCTAGATCAATTCTACATCAACCCATCACACTATAATGACTTCTCTAACTCCTGCCCTCAAAAAACAATACAGTACAACTCTTGTAAGAAGAATCATGGCTATACTGATGTATACAAAACACCAATAACTCATATTTAACTATTCCTTCCCATAATATAACCTCCCTGATATTGTGTCTTATCACCTTACCTTTTGGGATTGAGCCAATGATATACTGTACTAAAGTCCATGGTAGTAAAGTCAGGATGAACCTGGGTGGGGACATGCAGCACCAGATGAGGGAGGTGGCAGAACAAGTGACACAGCAGGGCAGGGCAGGGCAGGCACTCTTACAAGGACTCCTCTCTTCTCATTATCTTTAATAGATAACTCATGATGAGCCATTGTTCATCATAAACTTACAATCCATCTCTTACACACACACACACACACACACACACACACACACACACACACACACACACACACACACACATACACATACACATACACACACACATACAAAACTCATAACAATATCTAAGCACATAGATTTTCCTACATATATGGACACATAAATCAAAAAGACCCCATGTGAAAATTTTTAATATATTTTGTACCAATATATTTATCTACAATACATCCCTTTTTAGATACTTTAAATCAACTACATCTTGGCAAGTTTCCGATAGAGAAACAATTTGACATCTGAAATTTTAATGACTGACTGTCAGTAGCTAATACAAATGTTATGAGGCCAAAGAAATGTTAAAAGCAATAATTCTATTTTCACTTCACGTTTTGTAAAACAGCATCCATGAGAGGGATGTATGAGGCACTGCATGTACTCTTAGAGAACTAATTTTAAGTGGAATAAACACTAATGATATACAAAACGAACCATCAAATACTTATTTACAGCACAAAGTGTAGAAATAATTCCCCAATGGTTAATACAAGTTATTACAGTGTGGTAATCAGTGACATTGAAGGGTAGTTAATGGGGATTTAACCACAAGACTAATTTCAAAAGCCATGGGTCTCAGCAAGGAGGAAAAGATAATTGAAAATATTTCAACCAAATAAATCATCGTTTTGGAGTGTCGCGATGTTATGTTTCATTTTTATTTTATATCTGAATTGTTTTATAGGCAAAAGTCCATATTCTAGCAATACACTGGTTGTAATGCAAAGTATCAGTACGTACGTACACACACACACACACACACACACACACACACACACACACACACACACACACACACATATATACACTATATATATATTTATAATTTTCAATACAGTTGAATCTTAAACTATTTAAACTAAAAATGTTAATGCAGCATCAATAAGGGTCATCCAGATTGGACTCGGTACTCCTTACGATCAAAGAGCACACACCACTGGACTCAGATAAATCTCATATCTAATCACTATCATGACATGATAAAACTATACTCTGTTTATCATCCCCCTTGAGGACTGTGAAAACCGATTCTCCTTCTATATATTATAACACCAAATTATTAAAAAAGTTACAAATCACAAACCCGTGATAGAAAATAAGTATTTATATAAGCATAATAATGAACAAGTACAGTAAGCAAAAGTCAGAATGTTCTGCCGACATCATATATAAACACATTTGGATGAACTTTCTCATGAGCACTTAGTTGCATTATCAGTCAGTATAAGCACAACTACTTAGGCATAATTATATATGGGAATTCCCTCCAAGTGGGCGGCTATGACAAGAAAGTCACATTTTTAAAATTTTCTATTGACAGGATTTCTTTCTAATAGTCTTTTTATTCTTTGCTCACATTTTTCCCTCTCAACAAGTATCAAAGGAGTCCCTAACTCTGTCTACCCTACCAATGCAAAAGTTCATTAGTACCTTCACTCGATACCTTTCACACGTAAACGTTGGAGCACTCTACTCTATTATGTTTTTCCACCTTTCTATGACTTGAGCCCTTCAAAAAAGTAGTAAAAAGATGTCTCTGTAACTAAGTTTGTCATACTCTTACTTACATATACAATAGAATACTATTATGGGTCTTATGTTTTACCTTTTTTTATTTTTTTTTTATTTGAACAATTACTTATTATATAAAAGAAGTATTATTTAAGAATTGCTTCCCCCTCACCATACACGAGTTACCTTTGCGTGTGGTAAGCACTATTATATCTCTTTTCCATTAAAAATTATCAAAAAATGACAATATTGAGGATTGATTGGTTCGTTATTGTATCAGATAATGTTTAGTTCTTTTGATTTCTTTAAAACATATTTTTGTTTACTTTGCAGCGTTTAATATTAATTAATAAGCAACAAAACTTACCAGAAAAAATTTGTTTCTTTCACCAGTGAGACAAGTAAAATTTAGAAAATTTACCCAAACAATAAAAAATAATGAGAAATAATAATTACTTATCAATTTTAAAGAATATGCAGGTTTCAGTTTCATATTGAAATTACGGTTTATAGATTAGATATCCTGGGTAGTTACCTTACAGTTTATAACAGTATATCTTCTGTAAGGCGCCTTTCTAGGCTTGTACAACCAGCTCTGAACTGTCGACGGTGGTGGTGGCAGCGGTGGCGACGGTATTTAAAATGATTACATTATACTGAATATTGGCTTTATACTAAAAAAAATTAAAAAATGTTATCTACTCCATGCTGTCGAAATCATTTTCAAACCTTAGTACAGTGCTTGAGTGTATCACATATAGGGGTAACGCATTTCCGTTGTTATCTATAGTCTAGTCCTGCCTTTATCAATGGTCTTTATTCCACCAGTCCTCCACCACACCGGCCTCAACATCTTACGTCCAACAGACCAATGCCAGAATCATTTACGCTATACAACCCTACACACAAAATTCCAAACCACTTAAATGTCACGGGGCTTAAATGTCATACAGGTGAGGTGACTCCTGACATGAAATAACACGGCCTAACACACGCAATCCTTCACATTTTCCGTCTGCATACAAGCTCACCATTCTCCCTTAATAACTATACAATCCTCCTCTAATGATACCCTTGACGCTACACACACTTACCTGAATTTTGACATAGCTTCTGAACACATTACGGCATAGGACCTCGATATATATGCCCCAAGTGCCATTAAGGCCACACTGTAAACACTGACTCAGCTGACCGTGTTTTGGACTTGGAATTGGACTTGGACTTGGAATTAGACTTGGACTTGGAAAGAGACTTGGACTTAGAACTGGATTTGGACTTGGAATTAAACTTGGGTTAGGAGTCATCAAACTGTGTGTGGACAAGATAAGAAAATAGTCTGGTTTTCCTATATTTTGGCGGTTACTTCCCAAAACACAAAAAGTCTACATTTTTTAAAAACTTTAGGTAATATATTTGAATGAAGCAATGAGATGCAAATCAAAAACAAAAAGGTAGTCGGGATCAAACCCAGGTGAAGCAGGCGCATAGGGCATCAATGTGCAGAAAGAACACTATTTATGTACTATAATTACTTTATTGGGTATCTAACTAACCGATACGTACTAAGGATTTATTACAGATTGTGCCATAAGTTATCGACACCAGCAGCTAAGTTAAGTTTGCGGTATATTGCTTGCACTTGGAGATTTTTTATGCGATTTTTTGTCTTTCTCTCATAATCCGTTTCAAACCTTACATGAGCAGCAGGATCTTGATTTAACTCTTCTCCTGACATGACTCGACCGCTACAATTCCTTACTTTTCTTTTACCGCTATTTTCTACGTGTTTCTCTTTCTTAACGTCATCCACACTTTTACTCACTAAACTATGCCGCGTAGACCCGAGATCAATAGTTGGTCTCATTCATTCTTTCGTTTCTCTTGCATGTAGCCTACCCATCTGCTGCCAATGAAGAGAAATTATCAATGGTTTGAGGTGTACTCACTTAAGAGGAAGGTTAGAAATGGATCTTCTTCGGGACTTGACGGTCTAATTGGTTTGACCGTCAACAAATATCATCAGCATCATAATTATCATCAGCCATTACATTAGATACTGAACCTTTTGCTCCTCCTCCTCTTCATCCTAAATCATGGCAGTGAGCCAACCTCATCGAAAATTGCCTTACAGCCTTATCAGTATCGTCTTTTTACTGCCCTCTGTGGGAAAATTAGGAGGGTAGCTCATCTATTTTGTTCCATTTGTCGGTCTTCTATTCTCATACTTATCTCCGTTTTTGTTCTTTAATTCTTTCAAAAATGTGTTGAGCTTTGCTATATTCTTTTATCCATGTTTACTTCCCTAACTCTTATCATCGCTCCTACCACTGACTTCTTCATCACTTTTCGTGAACTATTTCCATGTTCCAGACTCATAGGATACTGTCATAAATATGCACTAGTTGTTATACCGCAATCAT
The DNA here is from genome assembly GCA_029783475.1 of Metacarcinus magister. Taxonomy (NCBI): domain Eukaryota; kingdom Metazoa; phylum Arthropoda; class Malacostraca; order Decapoda; family Cancridae; genus Metacarcinus; species Metacarcinus magister. The sequence goes on from JAPQNM010000046.1 coordinate 2,556,699, forward strand.
GGTTGACAAAACGTTATGGCGTGATCGAAAATTATCCCGCCACTGCATACAACATGCAATCAAACATAGAATGATGTATGTTGACGCAGCGTAGGATGGCAAAAATGGGCCCCTGCACTCCCACCCGAATATACAGAGGTAGTATGTTGGATGGTAGGCTTCAGGGTGGAGTTTAAAAGTACGGAGTACTTTCTATCTCTCTTCTTTCTTATCTCTCACTCTATCTATCTCCTTTCTTATGTCTCTCTCTATATATATTCCTCTCTCTCTCTCTCTCTCTCTCTCTCTCTCTCTATATATATATATATATATATATATATATATATATATATATATATATATATATATATATCCTTTCCTCTCTCTATCTTTCTCTTTTCCTATCTTTCTCACTATTTTCCTCTCTCTCCTCTCTCTCTCTCTCTCTCTCTCTCTCTCTCTCTCTCTCTCTCTCAATATTTTGCTCGAGAAGCAATATTGTCGTCACTCTCCATGAGAACACGTCTTCCACTTGCTGTTTATCAGTATCAGAAACTTATTGTGATCATAATTTTCTGAAGAGACGTGATCCCTCCCGGAAAACAAACTTAACGTTTTCTAATATGGCCTCAGAAAATTGGCCTTCTAAAGAAAAGGATAAATTTGACCTCGTATACATTTCTCATCGAACTGATAGACAACAAGTCCCTCGCTCTTTCCAAAAGCATCTGTCTTCTCCGTATAGATGACTTTCTCTAATAAACTGTGTTTACTGAATTCCTTTGCTGGAGCTTGTATTCCCCTTATCTAATAGCCTCTGTCCGCTCTAAAAGGGCTCCCCACTTCGGAAGTGCGTTATCTATTTCTCGACACTTCCTTCTTCTGGCTGAAGTAGCCTTATTCTCATCGAAAGGTTGCATTCTTCTTTCAAAGGTCACTTTCTCTCTCTCTCTCTCTCTCTCTCTCTCTCTCTCACACACACACACGCATTGAAATAGACTACAGATGAGCAAAATGCAGAACCGACATTTACCTGGCGCTCACATCCTATCAAATAATCTTCCGTGTTAAAGCTTGATAAAGGCAGACTGATCTTTTCCTTGTTATCTTCTGGAACTGGATAAGCAAGAAGCTGAGGGAAAATTGGGTTGTTGTTCTCTTTTTACCAAGCTCTCAATTTCTAATGATATACACTATAATGAAAGGAAGTGTTGCACAAAAGGTTAAAATGTGAAATAATAGTTCTGCAAGAGATTAAAATTGAGAATAATAGTTTTGCAAATGAGGTTAAAACATGCTTTTCCTCGTATGTGTATACCGAGATATAACAACAAATATAAACACAATGTGGAATCCTCTTTGGCTTGACGAAGGCAATATACCAACGCAATTTTCTAAGTACAAAACATTTTTCCAGGCTTCCTAGAAAACTCATTCCAGGGACTCGTTGCAGAGCACTGGGGGGCCTCAGGTCAAAGAGATGCAAGAATAACTATCTGGCACTGTAAAGGTTCGCTAATTCGTTTATTCCATCACAACAACCTATGCAGGATAAATATTTTTGAGAGGTTTTATGGGAAAAATAATATGAGAAGCAAAAATAAATATTTATTAATACATTCGCACTTAGTCATCATACACTGATAATTATTTTCTCACCGCTACCCGTTTCTCAAGAGTAAATCATGTAAATAATTAATCATAAGGTCTTTACTCTACCTCAACACAAGAAAAGCTTCCTGGGTTTATCAAGTGTAGTGCTCCATGTTTAGCAGATTCTGCGTATACTACAGGAGGTAGACTTACCAAACCTGCACAGCTCACAGAGATGTAACACTTTAAAAGTTTATGTTTGTGATGATTGAGGCGACTGTCACTGGTAACTGAGAACTGTTCAAGAAGTGATTGGTAAGCCAGTGTTGTTGTTACGTTAATGATCCTAACCATGCAGGACAGGGCAAGGATCTACATTTATACATTCCATGGGCATTAATTATCGACACCTGACCCCTTCCTTAACCGGCGGGCGAGACGTGGAACAGAGTAGCCAGATGATGTCATACGAAAAAAAGTAAATATTTACACACTTATTAAATAAAAACTTAATATTACTCTTAATAAATATGCCCTGAATGTTACCATATTATCTAATCGTGTCGTGTACGAACATAAATGACTGACAAAATCCTGCTACATCCTGCTTCTTGGAACTCATTATCTACCCACACATCTCTTACTTCATGCTGGTCCATCCCTCACCACGGTCTCTTGACAGTAACATAAATGTTTATGTAATGCCCAGTCAGGGCAAAATTCTCTCTCTCTCTCTCTCTCTCTCTCTCTCTCTCTCTCTCTCTCTCTCTCTCTCTAGTCTTTCGAAAGCTGTAAAAAAATTATATATAGGCAACGTATTTTTTATATATGTAGATGATCTCAATGTTAATATTAATTTCAAACCACCTTCATTAAGAACAATAGAACTGCACAATCTGGCACCTCCAACCACGTCACCGTCGCCTGGAACGCTTCATGTTTGCATCACAAGTATACTACATCACATCACCACCTGGTTGGGAGCTAATCTTCGGCGACACTGATACGGACGAGGTATTCTTAACACGATGTCATAAACAGACTTCCTACCAAAATAATGTTTTCAAGTCTTCCCCCAATGGTGACATAATTAAGCTTCATATTGTAATATATATATATATATATATATATATATATATATATATATATATATATATATATATATATATAAACAAACAAAACAACTTATGGACATTCAAATTAATTAATTAATAATCAAATGAATGTGAAAATAATACTTGACACATATATGGAGGCGACGAGACTTTGAACACAACCCAACTTAATGACTATAATACACACACACACACACACACACACACACACACACACACACACACACACACACACACAACTGTTATATGCTGCCAGTCGTGCGTACGTGATGCACTTAACTTTCCTTCAATGAATCACAACAGAATCATAACTATGATCCATCTCAAGGTCTTTTAACTTCTTTTGATCCACTGAAGAATGAAACTTCCACTATGTCATTGTTACTAGTATTACCAAAATCTCTCTCTCTCTCTCTCTCTCTCTCTCTCTCTCTCTCTCTCTCTCTCTCTCTCTCTCTCTCTCAAGGAATATACTGCTGAGTAAATAACGACGTACTGTTCGTTATACTATCATCGGGTTAAAAAATGGAAGAATTCATTGAAGGGAGGACATCACTATATACACACAACCCTGTTTAAAGTCAATAACAATAATAATAATGATAATAATAATAATAATGAGGCTAGAAATTGACTTTCCTAGTAATAAAAATAAACAAGGATACAGAGCAGATGGTCCCTTACGCTTACATTACTAAAAAAACAAAACATAATTAAAATTACAACGTGGCGGTCATCTAAGTGTTACACAGACCTTTCCTCTGCGAGTGTAATGTGTATAGGAATGCAAGTGTAGTTTTCCTATCCTTTGGCAGCTCGTGAAGTGTACAGCTTGTGCCAATCAAGTCAGAATCCCCAGAAGCAAGAGATATTACTGTATTGAAGCTCTTAACATATCCAACTTCAATGTGATTCCAGGTATAAATAATAATAATAAAAAGGATAAACAAAAGAGGATGAGTTCAGAGTAATAGCTGTTTTCTTTTATGTGTGTTTTGTTTTTGCAAATGCCAAGTAATTTTTCTGTGATAGAACTGATACATTATTACGTTTATGCTGTACAGGACTGGATTCTACATTTCGTCAGTCCTAGAACACTGGTATTTGTGTCGAATGGAGCCTCAAGTGGGTTTGCTATAAGTCTCTTTAGCATATGAAAGGTAAGACTTGGGAACAGAGATGTCACATGACTCACACAAGTTAACACCACCAGCCTGGCTTACACAACTCTGCTCCAGGTCCTAACGAACACGAGGACTGGTTAAACCTAAGATATTGGACTCTGTGGTGTTGGCAGTCAGTAAATTCAGGAAGCTCTTACAGTCACTTGAGTGGCTGCACGCCTCCTTCTACAGTTACATTATAAGTAATCTAAATAAATCATAATGAACACAACTACGCGACTGTTCTTTACGGCATGTTAAATTAGGCCTTTTGACCTTCATCACCAATGACAGTGTGTTGGACCCTCACATACTGCTCTAGGATATATATATATATATATATATATATATATATATATATATATATATATATATATATATATATATAGTCCTGCTTTATTTTTTCATTAAAGATAGCATAACATCGCGATGTAATTATAAGACAACATTATAAATAGCACCGATAACAAAGTAGTTTTTGAATACTCACTGTACAATAATGATTGGAGGAAACTAAATTGTTATTGTAACATTTCACATAAACAACAAATATTCATTGCCTCCCAGTTTCAAGAATATCAACATAACTGGTGTTTCCTGCTGTTTGACACCCTAACACTTGAACCGACGACTGTTGACCTTATTAATGAGACGTGAGTGCATAAGAAGTGGCGGCCTTACTCCATGGTCATCTGATTATCTTGATTATTTAATGGCATTGTCTATGAATCCCCGTCTCCGACACATGATTGAATTGGTGCTACATGTACGCAGTGGTTGCCATGTAATTTGTGTGAGTGCAAGGTGTTACAGTTTGTCTGACGATCAATACACAGACGAGTTGGTGCACGAATTTCAACGTATCCTTAACATTAACTTAAAGAAATAATAGTATCAACTCTACGGTTGTTTCACTCATATTTTCCGTTATTCTTGGAACGCTATCATACGAAATTTTCTTAGTAGTCAGTGTTTGATTATCATGTTGCCTTTGAACTACCTTAGTATTTCGTATTGAAATAAGTTAAAAAGAAAATGTGCGAAACACCTTGTATACACTGTATCACATGAGCTGTGGTGCCTCACTACGCCACAACACATGGGCGGGAAAAGTCTCATAGAAAATGGAGACAAAAAAGATTAATGTTACTTTTTGTGACACTTGCATGAATGAGCTTTGGCACGGTGGCGTCAGGACCAAATCAAAACAACGGGCTGGTGCAAGCAATGGTAAACACACACCCAAACCCGTTTTCTCTCTCTCACTGACTAAAGTGAAGCTGATGTGTGGTGTCACGGCATTGGCAACAGAAGAAACACTTGCCTGCAGCTAACACAACAATCTAGAGCTGCCTTAAACTCTGGAGACTTGGCACCTTCTATCATTAATATCAATAGTATCATTAATGCCATCATAAATAATGGGAATATAACTGAATCTTGAACTTCTAAGCTGGACTATGGATGGAAAGCAGCACACAAGTACCTTCGTGATACACTCGATCCACTCAAACGTGAGTTCGATGTCATAATACCGCACATCATCATCAACGCTAACAAACAAACTGTTCAATTCTTGCTAAACACGATAAACGTAAATAGCTAAGGTACTTTCATAACTCTCCATTCATATCACTGAGTATTATAAGTTGTCAAGTTTAATGAGGCAACCATTGCTTCCACGTTCGCTATTTGATGTAAATTAATGAATAGTGGATGCTCATGAACATCATTGCGTGCCTGGCTACTTTCCATCAAAAACTAGATTGACAGATGGCGCTACGTGGCATCACAATCGACGTCTCAACACCCCACCTTGCATGTATGAAACGGGGCTTTTAATAATGATGACGACCTTCCGCAAATACTGAGAATTTCAATAAAAACCAAGAGATCTTTTATATTTATCTCTCTGCTGCCCTTACTAAAGTTCAAAAGTTGTCACTATCAAATAATACATGTCAATCATTCAAATCCTGGGTGTTTTTACCGCCACTGTGCGGTTAGATAACCCAAGAACAAAAAAAGGTCGGGTGTAGGAGGGGGGTGCATGTGTCTAGTGACGGAGCCAAGTGTGTTAATTCTTAAATGGTGTTTCATAAATACTTAAGAGTAAAAACTCGTGACTGATCATTATAAATTCCTATACACAGTACGCAGAGAGCTTTGTATGTTTTTTATTTGTTTTTTCTTAAAGGATATGAATAATCCTTCAGTGATTGAGATATTACCATGTTTTTTTGTAAGAGTCTGCCGACCACTGCCTGTTATCTCTCCCTGACGCCAGCACACCCTCCTCGCTCCTTCCATCCCCGCCCACCAACACTGACGCCACTGTGCTCACCCAATCACCAAGTCACATTAAATACTTGTACATGATTGCACTCAAATGAATTAGCGTGGAATTTAGCATCAAAACAATAAAATAAAAATAAGTTTACTAGATAAAATGAAACAAAATGCGAATATCAATCATGCTTACTAAAAATAAATAAAAAAGTATCAGAAATATATGCACGTCACTCAATTTGTTGCCAGGAAATGTAGGATTAACATTTTAATTTTCTGGATTACGTCAGTGTATCAGGAGCTGCTTTCAGAAGATGAGAGAATCAAACCATTGATGCTCGATTGTTTGAATGGCTGTGTTTACGTCTCCATACGAACAACACATGCCGATGTACGGTTTTTGTTGCGTATATACTCCTTTCTGTGAATGTAAGACAGGATGCAAGACTTATGTATGTAAATTCATATAAAAAACATACATATCTTACACATGAAATTGAAGTATATACATAGACTCAAATGCATTTATATAATAAATATAAACAATCATTACTATATACATACGCACATGCATATGCCTAGGAAAAAAATAACCTATTGTAGCATCAAAAGTTGTAATGGGGTTGGGGTGTTGTTAGCACCAGAAGGGGTACTCGTCGATATAGGCGGCGAGGGGAGGCGGCAGTTGGAGGCAGGTGGCGGGCTGGTGGAAGGACTGGTTGATGGCCAGGCGACACAGGTGTTTGAGGGGCGGCACAGTCCGCTTCAAGGGTTGTCTAATGGTGATGGGAGAGTAAATCTGGCCTCGAGTGTCTACCCACACGTGTCGCTGCAGCTTCCGGTTGATTCTGATGTAGTGTTCCACAAGGCGGATCACGTGAGAGAACTCTGGAATGGTGGGAGCCATGTGCGCCTCGCAGTCCAACCGAAACTTTCCCGCCGAGTAGTGAATCCTGACGCTGGTGGGTCCCCGCTCCGTCTGGACACTCAAGGAGAACAAGAACCTCATGTCAGCAGAGTCCCGCACAATAAAGGTACCCAGGCTGGTGCCCTGTAGAAGGGCCTCCGCCTCTCGCCACGTAATTCGCTCCCAATACCACCCACTCTTGACGAGAGTCCGGCGGATGGAGGCCACCACGCTATCTTCATCCACCGCCGACTTGGCCACGCTGCTCGCATCAACTAAGCCACCCCCCGAGGTGTGCATGCGCGTGGCCAAAGTGTGGTCCGGGGTGCGGCCGCCACTATCTGGCCACCTCCAGCCGCCGCCACACACCGCAGGACTCCTGCACGTCGTGCCACACTGAGGCATCGCTCCCTGGCACGTCATGTGACAAGGAGTGTGACAACCTGCGAAGGCGGGCATTTGAAATGTAGGAAAGTGAAACATGTGACCGCTGATGTGGGGCGTGGCTAGAGGGGCTTGCTGATGCTGCTGCTGCTGCTGAGGATGCTGCAGGTGATGCTGCTGCTGCTCTGTGGAGGCAGAAGCGGCGTTTGTGGAGAGATGGAGGGGCGCGGAGCCTAGGGAAGAGCCCATAAGCGGCCCTCCTGCAGCGGGGGAAGCCAACGTG
>JAPQNM010000046.1:2569411-2571911 GCA_029783475.1 Metacarcinus magister
AGTCTCTCGGCCCTGGTATAACATCCACAACGATCCAGTTGTACACAATTCTTAGAATTTTCGCTACTGGGGGTAAGCTTCTTTTTACTCCCCTGTTTATTGACTTACTAAAGTCAAACGAGTCGACGTGTTTCACCAGAATGCTGCGGACGTGTTGACAATGAGGCCAACGATTCATGCACCCGACTCTCACTCGGTTACGGAGAGCCAAATGATAAAGACATGCAGGTGGTACAAACTACAGCGTGCACCCCTGAAAGACGGGTGGGTTGCTGCCAGGCACAGCGCGGCAACAGTCCAGTCTGGAGGAGCCAAGGGCGTCCCGTACACCAGACGTTCTCCCTGTCGTGTGAGGCTAGAAAGAGCCGCAGGGGTTTCTACCCAAACACTTCCTCGATCATAGGGTTGATGGGATTTAATCACCACGTTACATCATGGTATGAGATGAGGTAGATGAAGGCAGTGCCGGCATGATATCCATTTTCTTTCAGGGAAAAAATGAGATGAGGAATGATCATTAAATAACAGGATGGATCAAATAACGTAATATAATGATGTTCTCGTCCACAACAAAACACGATTCGTCCGATCAATAACACGAACAGTAGATTGACATGCGTTCTAATCCTCGTTTCATTCATCTGGTTTTTCAAGATTTTCTGTTACATCTTTTTCTTTAGTATTTCTACTTCATCTTCTTTGTTATCTTTAATTTCCTCCTACAACTAAGATTGTTCACCCTTTGAACCCTCTCTGTGTGCTTCAACCATTCTACCATCTTCCCTTTGCTCCAAAAAGTCGCTCACCTTTAAGACGGATGAATTTTCCTCCCTATTATGTACTTTCTTCCATACATCTTTCTCTCTCTCTCTCTCTCTCTCTCTCTCTCTCTCTCTCTCTCTCTCTCTCTCTCTCTCTCTCTCCATGTCTCTCTCTCTCTCTCTCTCTCTCTCTCTCTCTCTCTCTCTCTCTCTCCAAAAATATACGACATTTGCATTGCTAATATCATTGATCACTCTCTCTCTCTCTCTCTCTCTCTCTCTCTCTCTCTCTCTCTCTCTCTCTCTCTCTCTCTCTCTCTCTCTCTCTCTCTCTCTCTCTCTCTCTCTCTCTCTCACACACACACACACGTCGACGACTTTCCATAACATCTTGCAGTGACCAGTTAAAAAGAAAAATCAATAATTGTAGGGAACGCAACAAAAACATATTACACCACAAATTAATCTATGGACACCCAGTCATTCTTAAACCATCTATAAACGTCATTCTTGCTAACCCCCTTGCCATCCATCAGGAGAGAGGTCACTAAAGAGGTTGTAACCCCGTCAAGGCGACTTAGCATTAACAAGTCTACAAGTTGTAAGTGTCATTCAAGAACTCACCGATCAAGACGTGTTAAGGTAATGAGGTAATGACTTCTCGGTATGCAGAGTATCATCGTTATTCTATACTTTTTTGTTTTCTTTGCTTACATCTCATCTGCTTCACGCCTCAGTGGTTGGGGTGAGTTAATTCCTCCATTCTTATACAATGTCCGACGAAAATAATGGAGATCAGGTTATTTGATTACTTTTTTTTCCCCCGCTCAGTGTGTGGGAGAGGAGACGTGCGGTTCCTTGACTTCAGTTGCAGACGTTTTGAAGGCTAGGTTAGAATAGGTTACGGGCATACTTCCAGGGAGAGTAGAAAATTACACTTGAACTTGTAAGAATTATATGTATTTCGTCATACAGTTCATTGAGTTATTTTGGTTCATACTACCGGGGACGTCTCCGCTTCATTACAATAAAGTACCCAAGCGAGGTTCTATAAAAGGCTACAACAATTCACTCTTCTTTGATTCGCTGATTAGCATTATGATTAACTACTGCCTTTGAATCTTGCTAAAATACTGCGCTCGCTCTTCTACACACTTTCACAGCCTTGAAGTTGTTCAATAATCAATATACTTATCCCATTATGTCGGTACTGCCAATATCTTAATTGAGAGCAGTCATAAATACTCTTGCACTTGTTTCTTGCTGATTTACCGTTTAGGAGCAAGGTGGCGCCACAGTGTAGGACAGAAGTACGACAACCAATTAGAGCTCACTCAAGGAGACAATCGTGAGGTGAGATAACGTATCAATACCGCCAGCCAATCACACACAGGATGTCCTTTTAAGGGTCTGACTGTGCGATAAAGCTGTGTTTAACGATTCGCCGACTTGCAAGGCCGGCGAACAGTGAGACAAGAGCCCAGGGAGCAGGAAGGGGCGTGTGGGTGTGATGAACAAAATGACCGTTCCATCCGCCCCACTTAGCCCACATTCCACAGCAATAAACCGCCATGACTTGCCTCACTGAGTATTGCGATGTATGGGAATAAATGATAATCTGTACCGATGTATAGTTACCATCCCTTCTGATCCGCCAGTGTGAGCCGTCCACTCCAAGGGCTGACGAAGGAGTGACCTACAGCAGAACATACGGGCAATACAGGACCTCGGTGTGCAGG
>JAPQNM010000046.1:2574411-2621911 GCA_029783475.1 Metacarcinus magister
TCTCTCTCTCTCTCTCTCTCTCTCTCTCTCTCTCTCTCTCTCTCTCTCTCTCTCTCTCTCTCTCTCTCTCTCTCTCTCAAGTCGTCGTTGAAGGAAAAAAAGTGACCTAAAACACAAAAAGGAAAAAAAATATGTACATATATAATAGAGGAGGAGGAGGAGGAGGAGGAGGAGGAGGAGGAGGAGGAGGAGGAGGAGGAGGAGGAGGAGGAGGAGGAGGAGGAGGAGGGAGGGAGGAGGAGGAAGAGAGAGACAAGAACCCACTCTAGGAACTTTCAATTCGCGCTTCTAGGAATCATTAACAAGGAACTCTGCGGGCGAGGCACATCGCGGCCCCTCGGTGTTGTGTTGCTTTGTCTGCCCTTCCACTTGTGTTGCATCCCTGGTGTTGTGTTCCTTTGTCCTGTTCTGCGGTGTGCTGCTTTATGCTACACCTCATCTTCTGTTGGGTTGTGTTGAGTTGCATCACCTGACTTGTGTTGCTTTGTGTTGTACTGCATTACTGTTGCATCCTAGTCCTATTAAGTTGTTACAGCCGGGTGGGTCGTCACTCCTTCCCTATCTAGCTCGTCGGCAACCCTCATCACGTTTTCTTTCAGCGCCGCAAATCCCCGTCACTGAGCACCGTGCACCAAAATGTGAGGCTGCACTGTGAATCCCCATCTGAGTGGCGGACTTCCCTGGCTCAAGTGGCGTGAGGTGACGTGGTGACGCCTGTGAACCGTTGAATCGTTCCGCCAGCAGTGACGGTGACGGAGGCGAGGCGTAACACCCAACACGGGAAGGAGGGCGCGGCAGACTTAGACTCCCACAGCATCCCGCCACAAGAGAGTCCTCAGTAACAGCAGGGTACAAGGTGGTTCCTGCGGCTCATCCTCAGTAGCCCCGCCTGGAGAGCCCTTGACCGCAGGCGAGGGGCGGGAGGTGTCGCCCACGCCTACCTTCCAGAATGTACAATAATAATCTAGAGCATACATCATTGTATATAATTGTAGATTGTTTAGTTTTTTTTTGGTTTGTTTTTTTACATTATTTGTGTCCTGGTTCCAGCTTGCAGATATTTCATAATTTCAAATCATTATGTATACTTGTACTAGCCAATCAGCAACGCGGCTCATTTCTAACACACGCCCCTTTCTGGGAACCGATGCTGTTATTCATTTCTTTTTTTTCAGACTTTTTCCTTGATAAGAATGACAGTGTTTCCCCGAATCACAATTCACCCGTCGGTATACTGACACACCCGACCGACGCGCAGCCTCGACCAGCCAGCTTTGTGTGTGTGTGTGTGTGTGTGTGTGTGTGTGTGTGTGTGTATGTGTGTGTGTGTGTGTGTGTGTGAGAGAGAGAGAGAGAGAGAGAGAGAGAGAGAGAGAGAGAGAGAGAGAGAGAGAGAGAGAGAGGCTGCTACAACAATGTGCAATCGGCTACGCGTCTCCTCCCTTCTGTTAAGATTCATTGAGGTAAATACTTCATCAGTTACTAAAGAAAGCACGCTGTACAGCCCCGCCCTTCCCTCTGAAAGCGCCTCGGTCAGCGGCCCAGCGGTCCTCCCCCATGCTGGCCACCATTCACCCCTACAAAGTTATTCGCGGGAAATTCCTGTGGCAGGTCGGGGCATCGAACCTGACCAGGACCCTCCCGCTCAGTGCACCGCCACGTTTCAGGAACTAGCATGTGCGAGCCTGTTGTCGCAGAATCCATCCGAGACAAGGAGTGTTCTTCTACGGGCTTGCCGAGATCGCACGTCCGTACTCATCATGAACACGCCTCCGCTCTTCGGTAGATACAGACACCTCCACTCAGCCAGTCACAGTTCCCGGAATGTGGCCAGTGAGTCAGGTGGAGCGTGACGAAGTACACCAGTCATTGCCAAAGTGTAGCGGTCCACGGCACCAGGATGCGGACGGAGAAACCAAGAACTCAAGGATGAAAAGAAAGGTCTACTCCGTATTTCCCTTTCAAAAACCCGTTCACCGGCATGCCATAATGTAAGCGTGTGCACGTGTGTGTGTGTGTGTGTGTGTGTGCATTCTTATCGATGCATGTACAGTACGCGTTCCATTGTGATCCTTACTAATGTAGAATTGTACACACGTGATTCATGTAATAAAATCATTGTGTTCTTTCTTTGCGATTGGTGTCACGGTGTTCTAATTGCACGTTTCAAGTAATGAGACATCCGGAACGAGTTACTCAGCATCCTGGCGCTTGAGTTTAGTTCCCTTACAGTATTATGAACATTAAGTTTAACTCTTTATTTAACATTTACCACGCAGCATTCACATATTGATACTGCTGCTGCTGTTCAAACTGTGATGTTAAGTTTAAATGAGAAAGTTTTTAACAATAACCATCTGTCATTTACGGTCACTATTTATGTCTATCTCATTTGCATATCTATTTATTAATCCATCCAGGTGGCGTGGACGCAATTAGGTTCCATATTTGTCGCTGCGGGGGGCAGCGTATAGCACCAATATCTGATAGGTCTGGCTGGCTCTATCAAAAGATTGCTCCATTCAAGGTATCGCTCATTAAAAACTGTTTTGTGGAGTCCGCAAGAATGTGTCGTTCTCTCACTTTTATTTGACTATTACTTCCGAATTGTGCACTAGTATCAGGTTCAAAAGAGGTGGTCCGCCTTCCTTAACTTGACAGAATCCTTCCAATATACTGAAGCGCATTCCATAAATCTCCTTGAAAAAAAAAGAAGTATCATTTATATCTTGAAATAAATGAAGAGGTTCGTGCGTGTCTTGCACTATACACGATTTGCAGCGTCAGTAAGGTGAGTAAGTCCTCGTTGGGGCGTGCTGAGCTGACACAAATCTTGCACCTTACATATATTTAAAGTGTGAACAAATACAAACAACGTGGAAACACAAGACAATTTTTCTTCCTGTACATTAATTATCATGAGAGAGAGAGAGAGAGAGAGAGAGAGAGAGAGAGAGAGAGAGAGAGAGAGAGAGAGAGAGAGAGAGAGAGAGAGAGAGAGAGAGAGGGAGAGAGATTCACACTGGATTTATCTGGTGCTGAACATTATCCTAAGTCACTATTAAGTTGTTGTTAGTTAGTGCAGTTTGATGTCTGGCTCCAAGGTCAACAAACACTTCAAAACACTACTGTATACGCCACTAAGTAAGCCTAACACACCGACCTTCATGAAACTGGATCTGTTTTATACTATACTGTTATATTTTTTTTCTCCCTCGGTTGTTTTCCCTTCCGCTCTTCCCCTTAAAACTGTTATGAGAAAGTGGAATCAACACAAGCTTGGTAACGAAGACCATATAGCCGAAGATACAAGAGAACGCTTTCAATCCCACCCAGAAACTACTCTTCATCAGGATTGAACTCGTAACTTTCCGTCCGCAACCCCCGACTAATACCAAAGAATAGAATAACAACACAATCCATCCAGGAATTGAAAATGAAAAGGACACTATCACAACGATAAATAAATAAATAAATAAACAAAATAACGACTCAACGCACCGAGAAACGGAGAACAAACAAGCAAGGTTAAAATGTCAGTATAAATGTTTTGTGTAGATACGAGTAGAGTAGAATCATATATTTTGCACTGAATACTAACTTTCAAAATCTATAGCTTTCCACACCCTCTCTGTTCACTTCACGGCAAAGATAACGCCACGACCACGCACAGTTACGACCACGCACAGTTACGACACGCACAGTTACGACCTGCACCGATTTATCCTCAGCTTTAAAAATGGTAGCATCAAAAATAACACGGAAAAACAAAGCAAAAACTACCACCAAAAATCTTCAGTGTGATGATGTCTATATGTTTACCTTATAGCGGTGACGGCGTGTGCTAAGTGCTGAGTGTGCGTGCGTCAATGTGTCACGTCCTCAGCACTTATATGGCATGTTTATACACGTAGCCGATCAAAGGTTGGTGTCGTGATGATGTTACAGTTCAAAGCCTTGACTGTATAAGACGAGACCAAGGATAACGTTCCCCCCTTTACCCTCCTCCCTACACATACACGCTATTGAGTTTACAGGTAACTCAACATTGTGTAATAGTGATGTATACTAACTTTTTTCCCTCTAAATAAGATACTATAATACAAGGATCATTTGGCCCCACACCTGCCTGGCTGGGAAGGTAAAGTTAGGTACATTTCGCTTGTGTATGAAGACGAGAGAGAGACTTTCACTCCTTCACTCACCCTGATTGTATCTTGTGGTGGCTGATGAAAGAGAGAGAGAGAGAGAGAGAGAGAGAGAGAGAGAGAGAGAGAGAGAGAGAGAGAGAGAGAGAGAGAGAGAGAGAGAGAGAGAGAGAGAGAGAGAGATGCATGGGTGTGTACGTGTGTGGCAAGAGCGACGAACTATGAAAAAGTGAGTTGAACCGAAGCTTACACCTGCAGCCTAACCGTGTTTTGTAATAGCCTAGCTGATTGGTCGTTGAATGGAAAGAGAGTTCGAGTGACTTTCATGCATTATTTTCTTACACTTGCTATTGCACAACTGTAAATGCATAAACACAGCCTAATAATGACCTGCAATAATTAACATCAGTCTAAATAAGTGAATAGCATTAAAAAAATATATATATAAACGAGGTAATCAATATCATATAACACAGTATAGAACTCGTTTGCTACTGGTTTTAAATGTTGCAATACACACCAAGCACTACTGTTTGATAACCAATGGGGACAAACTAGCTTGGGTTCGAATATCAGCCGTTGACACATAAGCTTCCTGCTGGTTAGTTAACGGAGACACATGAAGGAAGTTGAGACAAGGAATGTGGCTTCCTGCTGGTTAGTTAACGGAGACACATGCACGAAGTTGAGACAATGAAAGTGGCTTCCTACATATCATAGTCTCCTATCCTGACATAATTGATTCTATAACGCTAGGGTGGTGATTCAACAATATAGCTGCGGCTTCCATAACGGGGATTGTTACATCATAAGCAGGATGTATGTGTTCATCCGCCTCAGCAGCGTCGACGTTGAATGAATAGACTGTCCTCAATCATTCACTAACCCTTCAGAAGTGTCCTAGAAATATGAAACACCACGCTGGTGAATGAATACTGATGATAAATAAATAAATAAATAAAATAGATTAAAAAAAAAAAAATCAGACGCACACGCTATGGAATTTAAGTAATAAGGATGTAAGTGGAAACGATAGAAAATACAATAATAATAATAATAATAATAATAATAATAATAATAAATGGTAAAGAATAGCACATTCCTTGAACCTACAATTCTTGGTCACTACATCACGAGTTACCAATGAGCACCGTGTATAATAATGCATTGCAACGCACAGTCACTATCTGGCTACACTGCAACACTCCAATAGAATTTCCTCAAAAAATCCGTAATCATTGGACACGAATTAACGAGGCGTCAATTGTCCACTAATAAGGTTTAACATTAATATAATACGATGTTATGGTTTTTTGTTTTTGTTTTTTGTTGTTGTTTTTTTTTACTTTTCCGATAATAATAACTAAGTTTAATGTTGCAAAGATGTTACTGGAAGCCTTAAAAGTAGCACATCCGCTCCGACAGCATTCAGTGTAGATATTCTTACAAGTATTTTGAAGGACATGTGTAATGAAAGAGCAAGGAACGCGCATTCTTTTGACCTATAGTGAAATGGAATTGGAATGTAAGTATAAATGTAAGAATGGAAAAATGTATCAAATAAGCAAGGGCGGAATAGGATTTAATATTATAGTAATCAGAAAATTGAGTCCATATTCGTGACCAGCATGCCCGAGAACCTCTATGTACCAATTTTCATGACCTAACCTAATCTAACAAACGTTTCCCACCCCTTAGACTTCTTAGGTGAAATTATGTTTTCGTTTTCTTCTTAATAACTCGAAAAGTATGAGGTTTAGGTAAAAAAAAAAAAAAAAAGGTATATAATAATAATAAAAGAGTAGAGAGACCCACATTATTTTGAGCTATAGTGAAATGGAATTGGAATATAAGAATAAATATAAATTCTCCCAATCATCGTCTCAAAGCTTAAATCACATACAAAACTCACTTCAAACATTCCTACTCAATATAACATACATAAACCAAACAATTAAACACTAACATACTCAACGTGATAAAGAAACCTTAATACTACATTACTACAACTAGGGTGCGGTCGGAACAAGAACATAAACATAGCAAACAGATGAGGTCATTTAGCTCACTACAAGTATTTTGATATCAAGTTATCGGGTGCGTACTGGCATTTGTTGGGGGTGTAGGTAGAAATTTGGCCACAGCGGGAATGCAGGCGAGTGGGGGGGGGGCGTCCTGAGGATGTAGGTCACAGGGGTTGTGGTGATCAATGGTCTGACACACACACACACACACACACCACACACACACACACACACACACACACACACACACACACACACACGATGAAATATGAACAAATGCACACAAGTATATAATGTAGTCGTCCATACATACATACATAAATACATTCACGTTCTTACTTTATGGTTTATTGCAGCGATAAAATACATTCTCTCTCTCTCTCTCTCTCTCTCTCTCTCTCTCTCTCTCTCTCTCTCTCTCTCTCTCTCCACACACAGTACTACAAACAGCCACACATTTAATGAGCACCGCACGAAACTTCTCGACATTTTACGGCGCTATTTAAACCGTTTAGATGCATGTGTACGGCACGGTCAGCAGCTGTGAGGTGGTTTCTGCCACACCGTGTTCCGTTTTGATGTTCTGGTTGTGTGGTGATGTTCTATACATGATAACTTACTCCCAATCCCACATCACGTGCATCAATATTCAGTGAACTTAATCGACAATCGTTTTGTTTTTTTTACAATTACGGAAACAAGTATGAGAAAGAGAGAGAGAGAAAAAAAGTGACAAGTATAATGTGTGATCTAGTTTATCATTCAATCAATAGTTTGTTTTTTTTTACCTATGTGTACTACGTATAATATAACCACGTCTTTGAATCACGCTTATCAACATTTCGTCAGTATTCATGGATTTCTAGTGAAGCAAAACGAAAAAAAGAAATAACTAAAAAAAAAGAAGTGAAATGCGCGATTACCCTTTGTTCTTTTCATAAGCCGACAACTTTTTACCCTTTTAATGTCTGGGTGAGGTGGGAAAAAGTGAAGTAAAGCTGTCTATTCCAGTGTTTTGAAGCGCGGAGGGAGGGTCACGCCGTGCAAATACTGGTATAAATCAACACCAAGGAAAGGGAGGAAAAGAAAAGCAGCAGGAAAATGTGCGCAATGCCTGCCTGGTACAGCTAATGCAAGCAGGCACGTAGGCTGAAGTGGCGGTTATTGCAATACCGAGAAGAGGCAAGTGAGGCAAGAAAGATGTATATACGTACACTGGAGTAGAGGGAGTAGAGGGCCTCTTAACTAACACCATGTACGTAGAAATGCGATGCTTTCATATAGAACAAACTATAATGAAACTATAAACATTATTTTTTATTCATTCATTAACTCCTCCTCAATAAGGGTAGTGACAGGTGTTAAATTGAGGAGACTGGAACCGGTTTTGCCTGTTCCAAGTTTTGCATCATATTATATTGTCTGCTTGCCATCCGTCTTCATTACACATTGTTCTAGCTTGTTAGGAGCGACACATTATGTCCAAAAACTTTACTACTAACACATTAAGATGGTTTCATACGAGGTAAGTTTGGTGGATAAGTGCGGTACGTTGGGAGTTATTTTGAAACAAGCGGGAGTGAGTCATCTCGATAGCACGGCCTCTCCACGCTCGGGGGCCCCGGGACGCACTGCTGACCTCCAAGGCTGCTGCACGGTACTTGTCCTCAATACTCGACGTGTGTGGAGGAATCATTAAGAAAGAAAAAAAATAAACAATAGAAGTTTTATGAATGAAAACTTCAACCAAAATGTAAATGTGAAAGCATAATAACACGAAAAGATTATAAGCTACACGGTGCAACAAACAGGCTTCTCCGCTGTAGCTCCTTTTGTTGTGAAATCGATCGTAGTTACAACCCCGATTATCTAACACCAGTGGAGTTCATCCCCATTGAAGCCCAGACGTAGTGGTGATGCACAGACCAGTACGGGCACGATAAACTCCATCCACAAAGCAGTGGTGGAAGTGAGGTCAACGCCAATTTTCCGCGATTACATCATATGTAATGTGTTACTCATACTGCAGCTCTGTTGACGTAACCATTCCTCATCTATTATGCAGACCCTTCACCAAGTATGGAGTTTGTGTTACAATCTACGGCGTATACGGTTCTCATGTACAAAATATACGTACACTAACGAATTTTTATATATATATATATATATATATATATATATATATATATATATATATATATATATATATATATATATATATATATATATATATATATACAGCTTTTTATTAATACTGGTATTCAGCGTGTTACAAAAATCTTTTAATATGTATCAAAACAAAATTAGCTCAGAACCACATATTAATTCCTTAACGAGTACTATTCACCTGTGTGACGCTAAGCTGCGGCAGGTAAATAGACTTAATCCAAGCAGTCCTGGAGAGTAGCCTGAACTTCTACTGTAGCAGCGGCCACTTTATCAACTACCAAACTCATGCTTCCTCTACTAGACGACCTTGTCTAAGCTTGAGATCATGACGTCAAGAGTTGATACAGTAGCTGCCCTGCCTCTCCACACCCGATGCACAGGCTTTCTAAACAGGCTTGGTTTGCGTACCCCAAACACAAATTATGTCCTGTAAGTCGAAAGGGACTGATTTAAGCATACCATGATTTCTACGATTGCCGTATAATAATGTATTTTATTTTTACTTTCAAATAAGTGGAGGTGATTAATTTAACATGCAGCCTTTACCGCACCTTCTGGAGGCCAAACATTTCCTAGAAGTGTAAGTATACGAACGAAGCATACCAAACCAGCACGTCCTCATAGCGTGATGTAAGACAGTCCCAAAAAAGGATAGATAATGTTTCTTCGCCAACATCTTGCACAAATAATGCAGCCACCCACCGAAACATGAATCTGCGGTTTTCTGCACTCGCGGGGAAATACAACACATTCTACTTCACGCATGGTGCTCTGACATCTACGCAGATTGAGGTGGCACAGTACTGACATGCTAAACTCGACCACTTGCATCTCAGGACTAAACATATACCCAGATATACCAGTCAATGAATAATTTACTCATTAAACAACAGAAAGATATACACAAACAGGATACATACGACTTAATATCACTGTCAGTACCACGTCATTGTCTCTTCATTAAGTTAATTATAGTGGCATTGTCAGAACACTTTGTTACTGGCATTATTAAAATGGAAATATTCAGGAAAACATTCTTTCAATTCAATGCCACTTGCAGTTGTTTTCCTAGATGTTCTACGAAGCAGCAGATTATGATGCTACACTTTTCCTTTACACAGAAAAAACAAGTAATATGAACACATGTTGGGGCATGAAGGATATAGACGAGGTACGTGTGTGTGTGTGTGTGTGTGTGTGTGTGTGTGTGTGTGTGTGTGTGTGTGTGTGTGTGTGTGTGTGTGTGTGTGTGTGCGAATCAGATTGTTTGCTTTTGGACGCTGGAGATTGACATATAAGACAAATCTCTCTCTCTCTCTCTCTCTCTCTCTCTCTCTCTCTCTCTCTCTCTCTCTCTCTCTCTTCTCTCTCTCTTTTCTCTTTTTTCTGTTCTCTCTTTTTCTCTTTTTTTCTGTTCTCTCTCTCTCTCTCTCTCTCTCTCTCTCTCTCTCTCTCTCTCTCTCTCTCTCTCTCTCTCTCTCTCTCTCTCTCTCTCTCTCTCTCTCTCTCTATCTCTTTCTCCTCTTTTTTCTCTGTTTCTCTTTTTTTTGTTCCCTTTTCTCTCTCTCTCTCTCTCTCTCTCTCTCTCTCTCTCTCTCTCTCTCTCTCTTTAAATAATTCGAACATCATTTTTTATTTCAAAGATGGATAACAATACACGTCCATAAACACCTCATAAACCCCTTTTTCGAATGACATCCACTTCGACGTATAATTGTTTCAGAAATAGACACGCATTGCATCTATCTGGCTCCCAATAACCGTGATGGGAATTGTTAGTGAGAAAGGTTTAACACCAACGGTAAACGACGACAACGACGATCATATAATAAAGACTAAAAATATTTCCCAAATTGCTACTACTAAAACTACTTAACCAACAAAAACTAATAGAAACAGTAGTAGTAATAGTATTGATGATAATAACTTAGACTGTCCTCAGACGGGACTTACAATGTTATATGCATTGCACGTCCTCAACATATTCAGGAGAGAACGTAAACATTTGAGGCGTCACTATAAAAATCTGAAAACCTACGCCAAATAACGGGCGAGGCAAGTCCATCTGTGCCTCCATAAGCCTACTGGCGCCAACGGTTAATCGATATAGAAGAAAAAAGAAAAAAAAAATGACATCACACACACACACACACACATATATATAAATACACAAACACACCAAAAATGCACGTGATGTGGAGTACAAGCATGTAATCGCCAAGGAAAATGGAACACACACAATAGTGGTATAATCCACCACCATCACGCCACAACCACACACCTCAGGCGAGTCACAACGGCGGTGACCTGTTGCACGTGTGTGTTTGTGTGTGTGTGTGTGTGTGTGTGTGTGTGTGTGTGTGTGTGTGTGTGGTGTGTGTTTGTTAGTTAGTGACATACGCATCAAAAACATTTTACAACATTAACTAGATGTGTACACGTTCCATTTCACCTTAAAAATTGCACACACACACGCGCGCACACACACACACGCACATAGACACGCACACATTCTGGGAACAGCTTGTGAAGGTAGTACTGGGAAATTTGAATCGCTCAATACTCTTTCACACTGTCCTTTACACCACCTTCACCATTTGCAGCCTCTATAACATTACAGTAGGCGTAGTTTGTCCAGTCCGTTCGCTAAACACTTTTCTCCCCCACCGGGCTTATCGATGGGAGTCACACATCACCTAAATTTGACAGGATGCTTCACTGTGTACAAGCAGGGATAGGTGAGGTATGTACGCTGGCGCTGGCTGGTTGGCGGAGATAAAACTCTGTGTGTGTGTGTGTGTGTGTGTGTGTGTGTGTGTGTGTGTGTGTGTGTGTGTGTGTGTGTGTGTGTGTGTGTGTAGAGAACGCCATACGGTTCTCTGCAATACATCCCCGTTGGTTCTCTTCATGCGAAAGCCCAAGCGGTTCTCCACACCATTTTACATCGGTTCTTTTTCACACCATAACCTTCCAGTGGTTCTCTTCACAACAAAACAATCCATCGGTTCTCTGCACACCATAACAATCCATCGGTTCTCTGCACAACATAACAATCCATCGGTTCTCTGCACATCATCACAATCCATCGGTTCTCTTCACAACATAACAATCCATCGGTTCTCTACACAACATAACAATCCATCGGTTCTCTGCACATCATAACAATCCATCGGTTCTCTACACAACATAACAATCCATCGGTTCTCTGCACATCATAACAATCCATCGGTTCTCTTCACAACACAGGTTCACCTGTCTCCTACCCGTTCCTGCCCAAGTGACGCCACTCTCACCACTGATCTGCCTAACCCGGTTCCTGGGATACCCGCAGGACGTCGCTTTTATACGAAATGCTGGGGGAGAGAGGGGGGGGGGAAACTGGGGAGTGTATGGGGTATTGCGTTCACTGAATTTTGGTCCATGCATTCATTAACTCATCCCCCCCTTCCCAATACTCACTCTCTCTCTCTCTCTCTCTCTCTCTCTCTCTCTCTCTCTCTCTCTCTCTCTCTCTCTCTCTCTCTCTCTCTCTCTCTCCTGTGTGTTCTAGAGTTGTTCAGTTTTAAAACATTTTTATTTCATGCATCTCTAGATTACACGTTAACTTGATTTCCACTGAAGAATGTGATAATATTTGGATTAAGTTTATTTTTTCTTAAGTGTGGATTGTTGATCGTTCATTTTGAGGATGTAAAGATACGAACTACACAAGGAAAAGTATAGCATCGCCAACGTCACACACACACTCACACGCGCGCACACACACACACACACACACACACACACACACACACACACACACACACACACACACACACACACACACACATTTCAGACGACGTTTTCCTAGCTGACTTTTCGACTTTTCTCTACACATCATGGCTCCAACCCAAATTTAGTGTTGTGGGGGAGAGACAAAGCAGCTTGAGAGCATCCAGACTCCTAACACACCAAACTACAAAAGCCTGTCTACAACAAAATGACAGTTCTGTTTTGTGTTGACTGCCAGTGGAGTTTCGCAACAAATATTAAAAATTTCCCGCCTCGACATGCTGTCAAGGCAATGGCGGCAGCGGGATATTATAGTCTGTCTTTCCTCAACATGAAAAAGTGGCGTCGCTACGCAACCTGGTCGTCCACCTTATCATGTTTATTACGTCGTGTTTACTGCGCTCAAACTATACATCTGTAAATTTCTAGTGGACGACTTCTGTACTTCTCATATCTGAAACTCAATGAAAATCGTGTTCGAAATGTACACACATACACATACATACAGAGAGAGAGAGAGAGAGAGAGAGAGAGAGAGAGAGAGAGAGAGAGAGAGAGAGAGAGAGAGAGAGAGAGAGAGAGAGAGAGAGAGAGAGAGAGAGAGAGAAAAAAAGAGAGAGAGAGAGAGAGAGAGAGAGAGAGAGAGAGAGAGAGAGAGAGAGAGAGAGAGAGAGAGAGAGAGAGAGAGGGGGGGGGGAGGGGGCTGATCAAGTTACTGGAAAAGCAGATAGAAGGCACTGCACTTTTCAGGAGTCAATGTATTACGCGCGCGGGGCTGTCAACAGTTCTTATACAGTGTTGCCAGGACAAAGCAATCACGCACACTTACATGTCCTTTGAGAAGCGTCCTATAGCTGTGTGTTTCCCGACGTGTTGTAAAAAGGTGGGTGACAGGCGGGAATAGAGGGTGGAGAGCTGGGAATCCCTCTCCCGGAACTATATTTTTCTCACGAAAGAGAAGAAAAAGACGGATTTTCATAAAAACATGATTGTATACTTTATGTATTTACCTACTTATATTTTTTGTTGGATGCTGCCTCTCATATACATGAATAGGTGAGTTGTACAAGTATATATACATAAGGAACTCAAACTTGTAATGTCACAAAATTTAACAAAACGCTCATATTTACTTTCCGACATCATCTAGACGAAATTAAATGGTTTGAACTGGACAAAGAACGTAATGTTGCCTTCCTGGGGTTACTATTATATAAAGCGCTACCTATCCTACAATATGACGCTCGAACGCCCACCCTTTCATTGCATAGGTCAGAACTGCAATTCCTACCACTGCACTACCCTACACCTGAAAACAATCTGAAGCTTGAATTTTTTTTAGACGAAAAGTATTAAAAAAACAAAGCAATGCAAATTATTCTTACTAGCTACACAACAAATGATAAAGGTTCATAGTGTGTACGTGTGTACACTGACCCAAAATAAGTCGCATCATTACCACGAACTTTTTTCCTGTTGTTGTGGTCATACAGGCCACATATTCGCTTTGTGGGTAGGGAAGGAAGTGCTTTAGGTAGCGCCTGGATTAGTCCCCCCACCACAACACCCTTTAATCCTGCAAGGCTTGGCTCTCTAGCCTGCAGAGCTTTAAGAATCTTTAACACGCCTGCACGATTTCTCCACAAGCAGGCTCACGTGATGCAAAATAAGAGCTCAGTCGTAATCGCCGATATTGGTAACCCTGTAGGTAATTGTGACACATTGGCACAATGCGAAGGTAAGTTTAACACATATTCAAATCAATTCAAATAATAAATATCCCGGATCTGCGTCACCAGAACTTTGAAAGCAAACTTTAAAATTAGAACTTCATTATACATACACTTCAGCTTTCCAGTTGTGTATCATAAAACTTATATCAACAATAAAACTGTGAAGAGTGAATACAGGCACACACACTGAATGCAACACACCATGTTAGTCACAGCTCAAGCGGCACTAGTCTTTTTTCTCTCTCTCATTGTAGATTTAAGAAATTGTGCATCAAGGATCATTAGTGGTGGGACCAGTTCTTCCAAAAACTTCTCAAGGGCGGGATCACGGCGACATGTACTCGGTGTGTGCCTTCTAGGTGGAGGCCACACACCAGCCTCTCTCAACGCCGACAACAGGCAGGAGGCACACGATGATTTGAGAAATATTTCGTTCATTCATCCTGTGGCCAAGCGGGGTGAATGAAATAGTCAGGGGATGCGTTCGAACGGAACAAATGTTTTTGTATGTTTATCCCTTACTAAGACTACACATCAATATGAAAGGAAAAAAATAAATAAACGTTGTTACTGTCTATCTGGATGCTGAAAGCTATGTGGGTCGCGGCCTTGTATGATTTTTTTCTTTGGATGACCGAGGCGGCCTGAATCACATTCCCAGAAGAATAGCCTGTTCTTGGTAGCATTTTTCCTCCCTCCCAGGCTTGAGTGCACCAGGCACACACCCACACAACTCCCTGCACCCTTAGGATACACCCAAATGGAAGCCTATTGTATGCAATCCTTCATATTAATAGAAGACCTTCATTACCTGTGAGTATGAAGGTGGGTTTGCAGCTAAGATGTGCATAGTTGACTAACCTTAGTGACTTGACACCTGCAACCATGTCCACGATTATCATCTTGACCGCTGGTTCACTCTCATAGCGTGAGATGCATCACACTTGTAACTATTTCCTCAGAATCAAGAAGGAAGGACGTGATCTAGTTTCATGTCATCCTAAAAAGCCTTCACGGACTCCAGATTTTAAGAAGTCTCTGCCAAAATCAGGATAAGGAAGGCTTATGATGGTTTAATGTTTCTCTTCAATGTCCAGGTTACATTTACGACCATTGGGAATCGACTGTATCTTTCTGATGGTCTGCAAATACAAAGAGTAGACACACGATATAAACACGGCGAGATAAATACGCACACACCCTTCCCCTGCCACGTTCACGGGAACACTGGCCGCTGGAGCGCGTGTACGCTCATCCCCAGCTTGTCTCTCCCTCTTCACGGGAATGCCATACATGTATTCTAAATTATTATGCATTATACACAAAAACTGACACGCTATCAATAAGAGTTAACTTATATCAACATAACAGATATACAATTGTCAAAGAAAAGTTGATTTTTTTTTTTTCCTGTATAATGTGTGGTTACTACGGGGGAGTGAAAGTCCCCATGACAAAGAATAAAACACTGAATGTGAGTGGTGAGATGACCCCATGGCTTCCGCGTACTGCTCATGCAGCTGATCTAAGGTGGCTATTTTTAGCTATATATGAATATACTTATAACAAGGTTTATGGCTATTTAAGTGATACGCTGGAGAGTGTGGGGGGTGGGGGATGGGAGGCGTAGAACTCCTCAGGACAACCGATATTATACACGCACACACACACACACACACACACATAGTACACACACACATAGTACACACACAGTACACACACACACACACACACACACACACACACACACACACACATAGTACACACACACACACACACACACACACATAGTACACACACACACACACACACACACACACATAGTACACACACACACACACACACACACACATAGTACACACACACACACACACACACAGCTCCAATGACGCGATCTACTTCACTAGAGGCCTCAAAAGTACATTCTTGATTCGTATATGTTATGTGTGGATTATTATGAACATTATTATGGCTTACTTCTTTGAATTAAGGCTTCCATTTCAGTACATTTTGTAAACTATAAACTTCAGTGCTGTAGTTCAATAAATGTGCGTGATAAAGCAACGTAACGCCTAACGTGTCAAGCAAATCCTTCATTCGATATCCAACAGCGAAGCAAGTATTTTGTGCATGACCATATTCTGTCATCCAGATTCCAAAGTGGACAGAATGATAGTGAGAAATTTCATATGCTGAGCAAGTGCACTTAGACTTCAATTACTTTATCAACTATATGCTCGTAAGTAGTAGCCTACGTACGATACGACACAGAAAAAAAAAGGATGATAATATTGCCAATGTACCCTTCATAAAGTACTACGTGTGCCGCGGTGATGTGCTGAACAGTATACGAGAAGAATATAACCACATTCTACTTGTCCTTGGAGAATGAGAAGGGTGCCTGTGATAGGAGAGTCGTCACCTGGGAGCCTAGATGAATGTTCCCCGGTGTGTGTATTTACGTACATACATACATACAACTCCTGAAGATGGGTCCGTACACCAGGTTCAGGCAACTCGGAGCCAGGAATAAGTTAATAACGTGTTCTTTATATAATAAGAACATAAGAAAGTGAGGAACTACAAGAGGCCTGGCCGCCAACACGTGGTAGTTCCCTTAATCTATCCCTAAAGACTAACTCCACCTGGCATCCCCATTAATAACTTAATCCAATCTTCTCTTAAAACTTGCTATCGACTCTGCGCTGACGACCTCATAACTAAGTTTGTTCCAAACATCAACTACCCTATTTGCTAACAACCAGTTCCTTCCTATTTATGTCCTGTCACTTGCGGAAATGATCAAATAACCCCCCCCAAGCTAGGTAGCTATAGCCCATTTAATTCTGCTAGGGTTAACGAGAGAGCTCTACCCCTCTCACCAAGAAGCTGCCATGACTTTGTGAGCCAGGATCGAACTCGTAACCTATTGACCACGAATCCAGCATTGTACCACATAACCGGCCGGTCCCCGCTGGCCCTTATGGGATGTAAAATTATATACATGGTGTGGGAGGCTTACCACATTACAACACGTTCTTTCTACCCATTATTCCCCTTAAACGAGCAGTTAGTTACTGTCGACCTGACATGGTTTGCTTGGCGCAGCAATGGTCACGAGGCCACCTTCCGTCACGCATACTCTCCCTCTATTGGGGTCATATATATTTTTTTTTCGGTGGTGAGTACACGAAAAAGTTTGATGGAATGTAAATTTCTAATCTCCCTTTAACCTCTTCACTATATGATGATGCCCATCGCCACTTCCTCGCCTGGATAAGGAATCTCTTCACTAGCTGGCAACAACAGGAATGTTGGTGTGTGTACCCGCAAGCCTTCAAGGAGAAAGGCAGCCAAATATGGCACTATTTTCTTGGAAACCTTACTTGCACAATTCTAGGTATTAGATTATGTAAAATAAATTGCACACTGCCACTACCTACTTAACTACGTGCTCCACTTACCCGAGGTTGTAGTCCCCCAAAAAAAGGGGTGGCAGGAAACTTAAATCCACTCAATAATGGCTGAATGTAGTCAGACTTGAAGGCGAGACCCCACTTTCGCTGCTTCCAGACGGTAATCCCCTGGTCAGTGCCTTCCCTCTACGTGGCAGTGATGCAGGTGGTATGCGGGACCATCATGTAAACTGCCTCCTCCTTACCTGGCAGCCCTGTCTCATCACTACACTTTAACCTCAACTCCTTTATCTTGTTCCTATTTGTCTGTTTCTTCGGTCCCTGGGTAACTGCATTAACTTCTTGCTAATGATTTAATCGAGCAATGATGTGCCCGTTTTGCACACACACGGACGCTAATCTCAAAACGCCAAGAGTCGCCAACGCAGCAGTCTAGTTCACAGCGTATACGTCATCATGCAGCCCGCCTTTCACTGCAACCCGAGTCACATACGCAAAAATTTTTTGAACCCTCAGACGGGTTTGTGCTTTCACTTGAACAATTCTGTGAGTAAACCACATTTTTTTTCTTTCATCCACAGCGAACACTGGGCAAGATATTTAATAGGCTGCTCGTCACACACACACACATACAATATATATATATATATATATATATATATATATATATATATATATATATATATATATATATAACTCGCCATATGACCCTGGCTGTTACGGCGCCTTACACGTTAAATCACTCTCACTCACATATATAACTGGCACACTATCGCAGCGGTATTTTCGACAAGCTCAACAGGTTTCGACGCAGAGCCTAATTAAGGCTTGGAAAGATATATACATACAATAAAGCAATACATATGTCAATAATGGTTACATATTTAGTCTTAGGAAACCATATGAAAGTTTCTTTACTTGAGACATTAAAAGAAATGTTCAGTCCACATTTACACACACACACACACCGCTCCCGTGAGTCAGTGGTTAACGACTGTCACCTGGCAAAGAGTGGGTTCAACCCTGCTCAGGTCGCTAAGGATTTTCCCCTGACAGAGAGCGGTTAATGTCTCTCTTGAGCAAGGAGATGGGCGTGTGTGATGTGTGAGGGGTCTCAACCTACCCATAGATTCCGTCTCTATGAGCTCTTTCGGGGAGGGTAATGGCCGACGATCACGAGTCCAGCGCGTGATCCTCCAGACGATGGCGAATAACACATACACAGTAACACTACTACTACTACTACTATGATTATTGCTAACTGAAGTTTTCGACGAAATGGCTAGCGATTCCCTGCAGGTATTGAAGAACTGATACACAACCTACGAAACCCAATACAAGAGCAAAACTCGTCTCTAAAAGTCATGGGAAATGAGACTTCACGGTAAAGTTCGATAAATTAACAATTCAGTTAAACAGTTATTATAACTGCTCAAAACATTCCACCGTTGATTAATGAGTTGCACTGTTCTTACCTTGGGCAGCACTAGATTGGATTAGGTAGGAAAATCCGTTGGTTTATAGGGTTTCATTCCTTGCGCGGCGGTATTGTATGCATCAACTGCAGGCGATTATACTTCTGGAGTTCTGACGCTACCAAAACAACATTCACAGTCTCGTTTGTGATTCAAGATCTATTTTCACCTATACTCAGAAATGACAAGAAAAAAAAAGTATCAATACACTTATGTAAATAAACAAATATATATATATATATATATATATATATATATATATATATATATATATATATATATGTATATATATGTATATATATGTATATATATGTATAAATATATATATATATATATATATATATATATATATATATATATATACTTCTTTACATTAAAAGGGTACTGGCTAGGGGACAACAAAAATACGTAAAAAAATCCCGTTTGTCGCCAGACCCTGTAAAGAGGACAGTGTGTATATATATATATATATATATATATATATATATATATATATATATATATATATATATATATATATATATATATATATATATATATATATATATGTGTGTATATATATATGTGTATATATATGTGTGTATATATATATATATATATATATATATATATATATATATATATATATATATATATATATATATATATAGTGGCAGGGATATATCCTGTGACTTGTGGATACGACTCCCGTCCTCGCCCCCATTTATGACTGACCTGACCCGCTGTTTGGGCGGGGGTAGGCCTACTTTACTTCTTTTCCTATGGGGTCTATGGACTAAGTGAGATAAGTGTTTATGTATGTGTGCATGGGTGTGTGTGTATGCGTGCCTTGTTTTGAATATCCTCCCCTTAGGTGGATAACAGCTTGGTATATAGATGGATATATAGATGAAGGAGATAAATACAATATTATCCTGATGAATTAAATAGATAACAGACCAGTTTCCCAGCTACCACTACGCAGACGGCAGTGAGACAGTTGGGCCGCGAATAATTTTCATGTCATGGTTAGAAAAAAAATAAATAGAGATACGTGTGCGTTGGCAAGAATCATTGTCTCAGGTCAGGGTTTTTAAGAAAAATGTCTCTTCTTCCAATTGTCATGTTTTCTTGAATAAATGACCTAGAGTTGAGACAAAAATCACAAAATTAACATACAAACTGTTAGGTGTTTACAACTTTGAAAAAAAAATCTTATTTCTAATACTACTACATTTATTACTTCTACCTTAAAATATACTATAAACTACCTAAGAATTATATTAATATTTTAACTTTAAAGCTTAAAACTTAGTTCAATGTCTTAGTCTCCTTTCAAATGAAGAGTAAGAATTAACTCAACGAGAAGAAAATAAATAGAGAAGGTAGAAGAATTTCTCAAACTACTCTAAAGGTCACTTCAATGTGTCTATTTTTTCATTTTTTTTCTCACATTGTTCTACTTGCAGGGCTGATGTATTGGCAAATTATATCATAAAAATAAATACACATTCCATTCACAATACTTTTCTAAGGTAAGGTGTCTGGAATCCCATTGTCTAGTATGGATATTCTGATATATGTAAGAAAATGATGAACCTTGTGGAGTACTTGATGAAGTGTTTCCTTTCGTCATAAGACACTGCCTCTACAATCATCCTGAGGAAAATAATTAAGAGTTAGAAATAGGGCATTGATGATCTTTTTCAAAGATGCTACATCTAAAACTGTATCACAGCTTCAATTTTCATACATGTATTTTCTGTTAAAGTTGAACTATGGATGCCATGCATGAAAGTAAATATTTGACATTAGTACATGTGTTACAGATACATGATTATATATATACTAATGAAAACTTAATGTAATTCAGAAACTTACCTGTACTCCCGTCCTGCTGCAAGGGGTTGTAGAGTACGCAATATTCCTCTCCCATTCTTGATACGAATTGTGAATCGCACTCCTGCGGACATTACAAAATATGTAGTAGTTTCTAAAATATTGCAAGTAATTTTTGTTTACTAATAAATTAATGATTTTCTAAGCAAAACTTACTCATGTTGAAATGACACAAACTTTCCTTTCAATAAAACACTGTTTGTAGCAGAAAAACTTGCAAGTATCCATCTGTGTCTAAGAATCTAGAGTGGACCACAACAATAAATATCCTTTACCTCCACTCATCTCTGTAATATATGAATTTACTGACTACACTCTAATTCCATGGCATTCATCAATCTTGATATAAAAAAATAACTTACTATATAAGCAAATCTACTGAAACTCAAAATGTAGACGAAACTAAGTGACTAAGTGACTGGATTTATGGAGCTTGTTGAAATACCTGTCTCGTTTTCGATGATGGTGAAGAGAGTTTGAGGCACCAATTTCCCCATCTGATCATAGGCCATCAGTCTCACCAGATCCTGATTGGCCTTAATACCAGCTGGTAGGGAAGCAGTCTTGAAGGCTAAAATGTGGGCATAATTCACACCAGGAGGACAACTGGCACCACCGCGACGACAATCCAAGATGCAAGAGCTGGAGCACAAATAATGGGAAGGGTTAAAACACTTACAATTACTATTTTATATTCATTTGAAGTTAAATATATTTTTCTAAATGGATTTTACTAATGGATGTTTCCCTAAATATCAGAATGAGTACAAAACATTATTTTTAATTCTATACACCATAACTGTATTACTATACTGTTAAGTCCAAGGCTTCAGTGGATTCATAATTATGAAAATTAAATCAGAACTTTCATTTATCTCCTCAAAAGTACTACACTCTCTCTACACACAAAAATATTTGCAACCAACACGTTACATTTATTCATATTAAAAAAATTCATATAATTAATGACAAATACAAAGGTATATTACCCAGAAGGCTGATCACGCTGATAGCCTGGGGGACAACGCATGGTCACACAGCGGTAAGATCCCCTCTGGTTGAAACATATCTCCTCCGTCCCACACTTGACAGACTGCTCCAAACATTCATCAATGTCTACAAAAACAGGGAGAGAGATGATGTCATGTAGAAGATCCTTTCAAGCAGTTAACCTAATAGAATTTTGGTGGTATTCAGGAGATAAATGATCATGTATTTGTTGTACAATATAATATAGGTTTAATATGAACACATCTGGTAGTCTTAATCCTGACTGGATGTTTATTTCACACTATTACAAGTTATTGTAGACTATACATGTATTAGTCACAAATAATCCAGATATTGTTATGGTTTCAGCATAATTGATATGCCCTTGACAAGCACAGACTTAGTAAAGCCAATCAAATACATTAACTTTTCCCACTGAATCAATACTACAATTTTGTGCAAAACTTATTCACACTGAACTCTCCTGTAACATTTATCATGCTCAATGTTCTACTACAATTAAGTTCAAGTTGTCTAATATCAACTAAGTGTATATGGAAAGTAAAATTGCATTATATAAAAAGGACTATAAAGTAATGCTCACCATCACAGGTGCGTTGGTTGTGGTTGAGCCGGTATCCAGGTGGACAAAGACAAATAAAGCTGCCGTAGGTGTTGTGACATTGGTGCTGGCATCGGTCAGGCAGCCGACATTCGTCAATGTCTATTGGAGAATTACACAAGCATGAAGGCTTCCTTTTCTAAATCATAAAAGAGATGTTCTCAATTCTCTACCATTCACAAGCCAATCAATCTATTTGATCATTATTCTCCCCTCTCCTTCAGTGCCCCATCTTTTTGTAAGAGAGTATACAGAGGAGGGGCTTTCCAGACCCCTCGCTCCGTCCCTTTTGTCACCTTTTACGAACTGCAGGGATTATAATGGTAGAATTCTTGTAGCTCCCACCACAGAGCTGATAATAATAATAATCTATCTACCCATCTATATACCAGGCTGTTATCCTCCTAAAGGGGGATAGCCAAGGCAAGGCACACCAGGTTCATGGAGACATTACTCTTCCCTCCCCCTCTGTGCCTTGTCTTTGTAGGAGAGAATACTAAGGAGGGGCTTCCCAGACCCCTTGCTCCGTCCTTTCTGTCACCATTTACGAACCACAGGTATTACAGTGGTGGAATCCTTGTAGCCCCACCACAACAATAATAATAATAATAAAAGTAGCAATAATATTAAAAAATATAATAATAATAATCATAATCTATCTTTATACCAAGTTGTTATCCCCTTAAAGCAGGGTAGCCAAGACAAGGCACTCACACACACACCCATGTACACATACACACACACTCCTCTCACTTAGCCCCTAAGCCACCCAGAGAAAAGTGCACTCCGCCCAAGAACAGCACAACAGGTCAGTCGTGCAAAATGAGGACAAGGAATACGAGTAATATAGAGAAATTTTGTTATGCCCGGCTGGTTCTAGTCTAATCATGTTCATCTTTTTAAATACTATATTTTTTTTATTTGGATCCATCTCAACCTCAATTTTATTCCACTTCAGATTTCAAACTTCATTTTTTCCCGAAGACTGTATATCAAAATTTTATGAGATACTTTAATACATTAAGGGTATTTTAGAGGGATAGGTACCCACCCAATCTTCTCTTTCTTGCAATATCATTATGATTCATCATTAGAATAAAAACGGAAAACTTGACAACGTTCTCCTAAATGTAAATTGTCCTAGTGTTGTTACAGTATTCTGTTCTGCTACAAATAATTAATCGCTTTCTTCCTCCTAATTCCTATAAAATTTTGCAAATAACACTAGTTATAAAGGCAGGTGCCATGATAATGTTACTTGGTATTATAAAACATAAATGTTGGCCTTGCCCAGAGTTAGCAGTCCCATACCTTTGCACTCTTCATTAATATATTCAAAGCCTGCTGGGCAGCTATTCTGGAGGTAGAGTTTTTGAAGCAGTTTTTCTTGGAAGTCAGAGGTTGGGTAGCCAGGAGAGACAGGTCTGGGACGACGATGTGGGAAGAGTGGACGAGTGCGAGGTTCCTCTACATACTGAAGCCCTGTAAC
The DNA here is from genome assembly GCA_029783475.1 of Metacarcinus magister. NCBI lineage: Eukaryota > Metazoa > Arthropoda > Malacostraca > Decapoda > Cancridae > Metacarcinus > Metacarcinus magister. The sequence continues at coordinate 2,598,127 of JAPQNM010000046.1, forward strand.
ATGCAGTGCCACCAGCAAGGTACTCAAGTGCTATTATGTATTATGAATTTTCTAAGAATGTCGAGAGTTGTCTGTTTAGTTATGAGATAGATGTACAAGTCTTTTTGTTTAGTGAGAAACATTTTACAAAGATTTTGTACTTATAAAACTTGGTCATCTTCAACAGCAGATATTTTCAGATTTCCAAGTCTCAATCATGGTCTTTCAAGGTAACAATATATTAATCTCACACTACCAAAAAACAAAATAGAATTCCCACCAATGCATGATTTTCCATCTGGAAGTCTTTGTTGTCCTGGAGCACAGACACACTGATATGTTCCTCGCAGGTTGTGGCACTGGTAGCTACATGGAGATGGGGAAGCCAAGCACTCGTTCACATCTATCACCACCACCAGCCAACATGCAAACCCACAAAGACACACAAAGAAAAGTTTTATAATCTTATCATCAATGTGTTCAAATAGGTCTACACATTGATCAGTTATATCGCAAGATATCACAGGTAACAGATGACAACTTACAAAAGAGCAGCTAAGAAAAGAATAGGATGATTCTGATAACATTCCTCATATACAATAAAAGGCTTATCTAAGGTGAATCAACAAACAGCTGGTGCTTCACTGCAGGTTAGATAACAGTAAAAGAGTATCATAAAACCAGTGTAAATAGTAATGAGACCAAGTATTACCACAAGCCAGGGCTGCCTCCACCATGATCAAGATTAGTATCGAAGGAACCATCACTTCAAACATTTTTCAGAAGTACTTGAACAAACAATCAAGATATACAACACATCACCAAAGACTCATAGGACTGATATAAGATTGCAGGAATTCTGAGGAACCATACAACTGGGATTGCTTACAACTGAGATGAAATTAGTTACCATTTGCTACTCAATCAACAAAAACTACAACAATTTCCAAGAAACACAATGACAACAAACCCATGACATCTCATTGCAGGTTGAGACAAAAAAACAAACAAGGAAAAACACTACAATTATAACAAATAAAACATAAAATGAGGCAGACTGAAATGCCGATGGAAAATATAGAACACTATACCAAATTCTGCATCTTTCAGAAAGAAAAATCCAGCCTGTGAAGCAGCTTAGTCAGCACATATTAAAGAGTGAGTGAAAAGAAGAATGAAATTACTTATTTCTATTGGTTTTATAAAATAACCAAGGGATTTATATTTCTAGTGATCAGTAAACTGAGTCCAGAATAATGTTCACCATGTCAAATAATCCTAATGCACCAATTTTCAAGAGTTTCGGAGGTGTCAACATTTTCATGAAATTCTGAATTTTAGCCAGAAATAATGTCTTTTATAATATAATAACTCAAAAAGTATAGAATGGAATAAAAGTATTTAAAACAATTTAAAAAGTTATGAGTGTTAGATATAACTTGTCAAGCTTAACAATTTTTTGCCTTTATTTATTTTTCCTGTGGGACTAAAAGTTAATTAGTAAAATGGCAAAAACCTATTAAACCAAAATCCTGGTCAAAATTTACAGGCCATAAATTTGGAAATCCATTTCCATCATAGATACATGGAAACATATACAAATAAAACCTGTAAATCTTCCAATTTGCAATCAAATATGTTGCAAATGCCAGTATTAAAACAAATATTTGAACATGTAAACATAGTACGCAAGTTCCGTGTTACGTATAGTAGTTCTGGGCCAGTTTTCCAGAAAATGCAAACGGGAACTTACAAATCCCTTTTATATATATACATAAGTGTGGGTTGTAAATGGCGACCAAAAGGGATGGAGCGATGAGTCTGGGAAGCTCAAGCTCCTCCAACATATTCCTTCTTATGAAATGACAAGATGCAGAGGGGAAGTAGTTTTCCGAACCCTAAATGGCTTGTCTTAACTACTCAACTAAAAGGGGGATGGACAATATCAAACAGGAGGTATTGCCCCTTATTGTCCTTAGAAAAACAGCTGTAACTGAGTATTTTTTACGGTAATTTTAAGTAAAACAAATGTTCCAAAGTAGCCATCAAATATAGCAATGTACATAAAGATAGTAACTTTGATTGTACTGGGAGGAATATTTCAATGTTTTTGGATGTTAGTTACTGCAGTTGAGCACAACGGTGACATAACGATGTGGTTCACATTACTTGATTTTCACTCAGATAACTTAGTTTCTCATTAAATTTCATCAATCAAGGTCTGTGGATTGTGTTATTTGAAAGCTGCTTCAACTACTAGATCATTTTTGGTTGAATATTTTGGAGCTCACGCTATTCATATATTGAGCTATTTGGTCACACACTATTCAAGACACTACTGCATAGTAAGGATATACAATACAGAAAATAATTCATATGTGGCATAAATTAATATGTATAAGATATTTCATAAATAATTTCATCCCTTACATAAATTGAATACTATAATAAGTTCCAAAGAAATGCCTGTTTCTTTATATAAAAACATGCATAGCAAATAATGTATGCTATTTCTTTAAAAAGAATTAATAGACAATTTATAATTCCAGAAAAGTAAAAGAATCAGTGAATCCCATACCTAAACATGGTTGGCCAGGACCTGCAGATCTAAAGCCTTGAGAGCAGGAACAAACATAAGAACCCCAGGTGTTGGTGCAGATCTGACTGTAGTGGCAGCCTGACAATCTCTCTTCACATTCATCAATATCTGTATCAAACATGTACATAATCATACCAAGGTAAGACATGAAAATATATATATATATATATATATATATATAAGTTGCAAAATTTGCTCGTCATCTCTTTAAATTGAAAGTATTACAGTAAGGTTTTGTCACCTAGGACTATGAATTCAATTGAAGAAATTTGCATTGGAAATTTGCATTTACATCAGTTTCCTGATTAAAGTTAGAGAATTCTGAATAAAATTACTGTTATTAACAAAATATACTTACCAGTGCAAGTAACATTGGTATCTTGTATAAGGCCGGGAGGACAATGGGTTATGCAGTTGTAAGAACCTTCTGTATTCTGGCACTCTTGTTCCTCCATACAGTTATGTTGGAAGGTCTTGCATTCATCAATGTCTTCAGGATGAAGAAAAATTATATTTGCAAAAATGTATAAAATATAGCGCAATGCTATCTAGATAAAGGAACTATTTAAATACTATTGAAAACATTTCAAAAGATGAGATTGATACTGAGATTCTGCAGAAGGATTTCCCTTGGCCTAGTTGTTATGGGCAAATACTCTCTGCACATCCAATCATGCACCAATATGAGGAATTGATTGTGAAGGGTTTGTCCTGCACTTGTAAGAATTGAAATGTCGCTTCAATGCAAACTGAAGTCAGAATCAGGCTCCATGTTCTTGTAATGATATAATATGAAACAAACTAATTTAAAAATGGTGGTTACAGCCTTGACTTCACTTAACTAACCAGATTTGAGATTCATGTTAATTATTGGATTTGGATGCAGAATTCTTGAGAAAATACTCAGTTACTAAAATCATATGAACAGTTAAAAGACAATGGCGTGTTACTTACATATTCAATAATACCTGAAGGCAAGATTACATTAAGTGGTTGTCAAGTCCTTCCAATCGACATATCATGAATAATCTTCATAAAATTATTTGCTTTTAGTTCATTAATGCCTTTAAACAATAAGACAGATACTCACCTTTACAACGGCCATTTCGTAAGATGGAATAGCCCTCAGGACAAGTGCATCTGAAAGATCCTATTGTGTTTTCACATCCATGGCTGCAAGGTGACCGGAACTTTGAACATTCATCAATGTCTGTAGGAATACATCATTTGTTATTTGATTAAACCTTGATTGTAGAAAAGTACAGGGTACAGAGGGGGAAGGGTGAGTAATGCTTTCTTGAATCCTAAATCCCCCTTTAAGGGGGATATTAGATGGATATATAGATAGATAAATGAAATGACTGACTTTTTCAATTTTGTTTTAACTGCAAAAATTGCTACTAAAGTGTAATTACTGACCTACACAACGACTCTGACCGATGAGTCTGAAGCCTCGGCGACAGTCACATCTGTATCCTCCAATCAAGTTGAGGCAAGTCTGATCACACACTCCTGGCTGATCCTCACATTCATTAATGTCTGTGGAGCAAAAAACAAGTGAAAAAGTCAAACAAATGGCAAAATATCAGAAAAACAAACAAAAATATAGTATCTTAAAGAAAAATATTAACCCACCTTCACAAGAAGAACCAGATGAAGTCCTCTTAAGGCCATTCCCACATGCATATGTACAAGTGTAAGAGCCTGGGGTGTTTTTACACTGTTCTTGTGGCCCACAGATTCCTGCCATGGAACACTCGTCCACATCTGGAAAAAATCTTACTTTAGATAATCTCCAAGGCTATATGTTTTTAATATAGCAAAAGACCAATGTAACTTAGTAATCTGGGATGGAGATAGTCCACTGAGGCTGAAGGATGTGATTTGTTCCTGTAGCTCATGAAGCTACATGCAGCAGGTGATCATGTTTATGACATGCAGGTGTTGGTTGGTTTTATTGTGTTTTGAACTTTCACTTTACTATTCAACTGGAACCTATGTGTGGTGTGTATTTACCCAGGTGTGACATACAAGAGTTAATTGATGTTTGACATTCATGATAAGAGACTAAACCTAAAAAACATTCTTTCCACCAAAAAATTAGTGAACCTTGACAGGTGTAGCCATCTGAGCCCAGGGTGTATCCAGGAGTGCAGGTACAAACATAGCTCCCTATGGTGTTGGTGCAACCATGGGAGCACCGGCTACTGAAGCTTCCACATTCATTATTGTCCTGGCAGTAAGGTCCCATCTCATCCAGGGTGAAGCCTGAAGGGCAGGTTTGGCTGGATGTTCCGGGAGTGATGGAAGCAGATGCCACCATAGTCAGTTCTTCCTTACCATTGCTGCAAGATAATATTAAAATTCAGAGTAATTGCTCTTCTAATCCTATGAAAATTAGACTTTCATGACTTTGTGCAATCCAACCCTACCAAAAACGTAGAGGATAAGATTTGCATAAGTTCAAGTTAAAGATATAAAACATCTCACAACAATTGATAATACCTGTATGAAGAGCCCAAACCATTAGTGTGTAATGTCTCAGTGAGGTAGGGCATACTGCCTAGCTCAGCATCATAAGATATAGTTTTATTCCAGGCATATGGAAGTTGATGTCTTCCAAGGGAGAAAGCACGTGTAGATTTAGCAAAGAGGGAACCACTGCCTGTTTGCACATAGGTTTCTGTGGATAAAACACATAAGTACACGTAAGTACATGAAATGCACACCATTGCATACATTGCTCTTACTACTAACTGTAAAAGCTTATATTGTAGGCACTCACTTGAATGTATTAAGGCAAATATAATCTTTCTACCACAAATAGAGATGAGTACTTAAGAGTGAACATACATTAATTCCTTACTCTATTGCAGGTTCCTCATGAAAGGTCTCCAGGGAAATTTCACACAAACAAAGCATACAAACCTGTATATGGATGGAGGGTGATGGGAGAAGCAGGAGGGAGGTAAGGCACATTTCCTGTCACCATAACATCTACAAGCAAGGCTCCATCGGAGTCAACACCTCGCACTACATGGGTTATGTCTACTGTCTCTCCTGGAAAATATGAATATATTGTGACCTATGTTCAGCACAGTACTTTAAATATTATTTGAAAATTCCATAAGGTCAGATATCAAAGCCCAAATTCAGATGCATGACAAATATGTGGCTCAACTCTGTTTTCTACAGCTGACTTTCCAAGGATAGTACAACATTTAGCAAATACTGTTAAACTAAGATATTCTGAAACCATTACAGAAATTGAAAGATGCATGATCAATTGCACATATAATAAGGTATCACCATGTATGTGAATTATATCTAAAAGAAAAATTTATTAATCATCTGCTTTAGCTTGCAAATCTAGTTGAAACTCACCTGTAGCAAATGCCACATGTGCCTCTTGGCGGAAAAATCCTTCAGTGAGCGTGTGGCCATTAGCAGCCCCATTGATTTCATATGCTGCAATCCAGGAAACCGGGGAGAGTAGAGAGAGTAATGGAGTTAACCAGGCTCCCTGTAACAGTGTAAAAATAACCTTGTTATTCCTGGAGAGGCAAAGGTAAAGATGTTTAATTGATATATTGCATTAACAACTATTGCAAAATCCATTTTTTTGTCCAAAAACCTATTTTTACAGTTGGAATATTAACACGAATAGATTAATGGCACAAGCAAAGAATATAATATCTCACATGTTTTGGTATAAGTGGGTTGACTTTGCCAGTGACTGTCCTTTGCATGCCTAATGTGGAGACATTAGCAACGATGTTCACAATATCCAGGTCCTCTCCATTAAGCTCCCCCATAAGAGTGCCATGAGCTACTACTGGCAGCTTTTTGCACAAGTCTCCCATGCAGATATCAGTCTGTAAGACAATGAGTTAGAGTCTATTTGCTTCAACCTAAAGATCATGTAAAATACCAGTAAGTCCTGATAATCAAATATTTTCTTTGCAATAAAATTGAACATAAAAACAGTGATCCAATGTTCCATCACCACTGTGTTATGAACAGACTCTTTTCTTCTATAAGAGGAAATAAGTTCCAGGTCCCAAAGAACAAGAAGTAGGAAGAAGTATTCATCATCAACTTAAATTATATGTCTCTTCTAGACACAATAAAAGTTGCCTCAATACAAATATATAATGTGCAATAGTCACAGTAATACATAATCTGCAAAACTCTTCTGAAAGTAGTCACTTTCTTTTGAAACAAAATCTCCTAATGGCCAGATTTGATGGATTACGTATTTTAAGTAACAAAAGAAAACATCAATAAGTAGAAGATAAATACAGCATCATGCATATGCACTTTTTTATGGACTTACCTCTTTTTCTTCCCCAGAACATGATGCTCCGCCCATTCTAGGGTAAGGGTCATTACACCTTCGACTCCTTGTTTTAATTCCAATTCCACATGTCTCACTGCAGCTGGACCACTCACCCCACAAACCCCATCCACCATTCACTGTAGTGTTAAATATTATTTACACACATACAAACACACAAACACACGCATATGTCTGTCTGTCTAACTATCTCTACCTGACTATTTTTCCATCTAGTACTCTGCCACAAAAAGTTAAGGCATAAACTAGCCATGTATGTTCACATATTGAGGATTGGTAAGGACAACTTTGACTGAACTGTTATGGTTTCATTGGAATTACTTTACCTGGACACTGTACAGTGTTGCAAGCCTCGCCATCGGCATCTGAGCCAGTGCAAGCCCGTCCCCCTTGAGTGGGTGGTGGACTATCACATGTACGGAATCTCCGTCGTTGGCCTCCACCACATGTGGCGGTGCATGAACCCCAAGGTGACCACGATGACCAACCACCTGTTCATACACTCTTTTTATGCACAGGCTCTTACAAAATCACAATATATTGGTAGGAATGAATGGTTATAATAAATATAGGCTATGGTATGTAGAAAATATGAAACATTTGAAGAAGACTAATGACAATAGTTTACTATGTGGATTATTAACTGATTCATTCTTAATATGAACTTGTGTCCAGATCAGTATTTTGCACTCTATTCACTTACCATTTACTGGGCACATATCAAGGTTACAGTAATCCTCTTGAGTGTCAGATCCTGGACAGTAACGCCCACCATGGGTTGGTAATGGGTCATGGCAACTTCGATGTCGCCGTCTTACTCCTCCACCACACGACACACTGCATACACTCCAGGCCTCCCATGCTGCCCAGCTGCCATCCATCTGGTAAATATAATTAAAAACAATAAGCAGGCATGTAGAAATAAACCATTCAAATATTTAGCACAGTATGGGTGAATAAGGTCAGATGAAGAAGGAGAGAAGTATAGTACAAGAAGGAAACATGTAAGGGAGAATTAAGACAAGTATGGAAAGCAAGAATAATGTGTATAAAAATGCACAAGCTTTGTAATTCTTCACATATTAAGTCTCTACCTTCTTAGTGCATGAGTCTTATAATCACTGAATGACTTCTGTTATCACTGTCTACTTACCAAGCATGGAGAACTGGAGCACAGAGTCACCTCCAGGCTGTCTCCTTGACACTGAGCTCCTCCTGCTGATGGTGGTGGAGAATCACATGGGCGGGAACGTTGCTGAAGCCCTTGGCCACAGGTGGTGCTACACTCCGACCAAGAACTCCAAGAACCCCATTGTCCTGATACTGCAACGATTACAATCAGTTTTCTCTTTAACCTTTACTGTACTAAGTTGGAGAAACAAGGTTGAGCATAGTCAGTTAGGAGCTAAAAAAATATTTTCCCATACATTAATACTGTTTTTTCAAAGTTATCTTACCTGGGCAGTCTTTCGGGTGGCACTCCTTCTCCTGCGTCCCACTTCCTTCACAAGGCAGACCATTGTACAGAGGCACTGGAGCTGTGCAGTATCTAGACCGAACCTGGACGCCTTCACCACAGGTTACACTGATCACGGTACAATGAAATGGAATTATAAATTAAATTCAGTGACCAGGAGATTTGCATGTCATTACTTACCAATCATAAACAGTTTACAAACAAATTAAAGAGAGCTGAATATCTAACATACCTGCACTCACTCCAGGACTCCCATGGTGACCAATTACCATCCACAGGACAAGGCTGAGGCCGACAGGGACGCACGTGGGTTTCATCCCCCACACATGGGGCACCGCCGTGTCGAGGTGGTGGAGAGTCACACTCTCTCTTACGAAGCTGTTGACCAGGGCCACAGGATACACTACAGGCTGACCAAGGCCCCCACGAGCCCCAAAACCCTGGAACTTTAGCAGGATACATATTATGATATTTGTCATGAAGGATGTTTCGTTTTTGCATGGTACTATATGCATCAAATAGTCAACTGGATCACAAATATCAATAACATTTTGCCCTTTATAAACTAAACTCTATCCAATACATAACTTTCACTTTCCTTGGTGCTTAATCATCTGCAATTATTGTATCTAAACACATAACAAAAATAGAGGAAGTTATTATATACAGACTAATCCATATAAATAAATCCCTCTTGCCTCATGATCAAACATACAATTCGATCTGTTCATGCCTATAACGAGGATAATGAAGTATAACAAGCATATGACCCAATACACTTGACATAGTTTTCAACAACATAAGCTTTCTTAAATTGCAATAAAACACTGAATTCGAAATAGAAGAAGAAGAAGAAGATTCGATTAAGTTGTTTTATAATTACCTTTGATGTACAAATCCGCCTTAGCCAAGTCTTCACCAAAGTCATTATAAGCTTGACAGATAACTTGGCCCTCATCTTCCATTTGGGCGGCAATTAACTGTAAAGAAACATAAGCAGGTATTGACAAAAGTAAATAGCATAACGAAATCTATATATTTTTATAGCTTTCCTTAGAGCTTCCTAAAAGTGGTGTTTGATATAACAGAAGTTTCTATTTGCTTCTCTCCATAAATTTCATCCTAGCTCAGGTCAATCCATTCAGATTATTCTCTCTCTCTCTCTCTCTCATAAGTATTCCAACATTTTTTCCTCCCATTTTATAAGACGCCATCTTATACCCACATTTACCCTACCTACTCAAGTCATCAAATTTCTCTCTAGGTGATCCAATTACCTGACAGTGTTGCAGTTAACCATTCTATAATTCATTCCTTCATCCTTACTTGACACATAAAGTGGTTTTGCCAGCTTTGCAACACTCAAGATCTATGATTCCCTGTTTCCACATTTAACCATCAGCTTGTTTTGCAGTAATTGAAAACTCACCTGAAGAGATCCATTCGTCAGCTTTTGGAATCGTGAATGGAAGTCACCTGGAGCAACATTCCACTGTATGTCAGGTGATGGAGAGCCTTCAGCCACACAGTCAAACACCACCATGCCACCCACCTCCACCACTGTTGGACCAAGGAATGCATGTGGAGACAGTTGTGCAAGACAAAAATACTAATCTTTAATAACTTAGTTGTTCAATTTAGATGAAGTTTGACAGTTACCCAGCATTTTACATATGACAATAAATATAATGGCTATAAACAAATGACTTGGAATTTTTCTACAAAGAATTACTAAAAATGTACATATGGTTGGCTGTTTCCAAGAGACAAGGTTTGTGTAATACTTTTAGTAATATACTATCACTCATTTTCTTTGTTCCATCTGTGACAAAGCAAATAACATGCAGAAAATTTTTTAAAGTCACATTAAGGTGTTGTTTGATGGGTTGAGTCTCACCTTTAGCTACAGGTAAAGTGGTGATAATGGGAGCCGTGTGGACCACCAAGTGAGCTGTGGCCTCAGCAGCTCCAGCACCATTGCTCACCACACACTTATACTCTCCAGCGTCAGAGGCTTGGGATGCATTGATCACCTGGATAACATTGATATATCAATGGTCTCAAATAGTTACATATACACATACATATTGAATATCATCTTTGACACCTTACTGCAGTCTTGAATTGTCCAAAAAAACATATGGCTTTGGCAGAAGTGCAAAATGATGATGAGGTTAAATTTACCAAGGATCCATCAGGGGTTAGCTGAACTCTCTCAGATATCTGTAGTGAGTGTCCCTCCTTGATCCAGGTTGTGGATGGAACTGGATCACCTTCAGCAACACACACAAAGGTGACAGCACTCAGCTCCAAAACAGTGGTTTCTTCTGGCCCATACATGATGATTGGTGGAACTGTTTTCAGACAAAAACAAAACATGTTTCATTCAATATATAAATTTTTTCCTCCTGATTGTTCAATTACAAATGCCTATCTATCTATTTACCTGGCTTATATCCTCATTAAAATGAGGTAGCCACACAAGAAAGGAACAAGTATAGATTACCTAGTGAATTAAGCCTCTAATACACTCTGTGCCTTGGAACGTTTCAAGAAGGAAGTATCAAAATACATCAGTAACTAAACTGACCTTACTTTCAAGTGAAACGCTTTTCTTATTTAGCCATTAAAATTTTTTTTATTATTCTTATATAGAATAATAAAGAAATAAAATAAGAATACTTATATTCTGTTTTTCTATTAACCAAGCTATGCTATTAACATATGTGAGCTGGCATTTAAGGTTATAACATACAATGCTCATATACTGCAATGAACATCAGTCTTTCCTGTCTCTGAAAACCAGCATCCATGTTAGAGAATGAGAAAATATTGTTGAATGCTACAATACAACAACAAGCACATCAACTACCGTATTCAGTTATCTCTTCTGTGCCTATGTAGTCATATCTGATGAACCAAAGAAAGATAAATACAAAACATATTCTACCTTTTACTTGAACACCTGCAATGGCTTTTTTGTGACCAGCTTGATTTCTAGCCATGCAAGTATAAGTGCCTTCATCAGTCTTTGAAGTATGTTCCACCACTAAACGAGACCACCCGTCTAATGAGGTGGTCACTCCATCGATCTGTTGTGGTAAAGTAAATTAGCTTACAAGTAAATACATTATGCTACTTAGTTCTTTCAATAATTCAGCAACTATCAAACATTATCACATAAAAGCCTGTAAAGTATTTGAATTGGTATAAAAGTAAGGCAAATATTATTTGAATTTCATTAGATATTAATATTTCTAGTTTTCAATGATTACAGTACAAGGCAGATTTAAAGTGAATTTGATGAAGATTGCATATCAAAAGTAATGCCTCCACTTACGGATACATCATTGATTTACACTTTGTAATACCTTTTAATGGAAAAGTATTAAACAATAGCAATAACCTTCTTCCTGTCTACGTCCCCTTAAAACGTGTATGCCACTAAATGAATAACAGAGAAAGGAAGGTGAGTTCTGGAGGAAGGTATGCATTCCAATGTGATTTAGGGAGTGAAGGGGAAACATTCTTATTCTTTATACTTAATGTTGTAGTGTTGCAAAAAGTGAAAAAGAAAATCTTCTTTATATACCTGACCTTGCATTAAATTAATATCATATTGTCTTAATCAATTTTACGTTTATCGACAAGCAAAATGTTTCTTGATAATTCTTGATAATCAAATACATTCTTCTTACCTGTACCCCGTTGAGTAACCACTGGATTGACGGTGTAGGGTTTCCAACGGCTTCACACTCCAGTTCAAACCTATAAACGAACCTTACTCATAACCAAACCACTTTAACTCTTCATCCTTTGTTAGAAAGCAAACTGCACTTATTTTCACATTTCTCTTCAAGCGTGTCATTCTGAATTACATGACTTTTAATTACATGATTTTAGAGACAATCACCTTTTGTCATGTTGGTAAAAACTGAAGAGCTTCACTCACCTTTGACCTTGAGTGACTTCAGTACTTCGTGGTAGAACTACAAAGTTGGGTGGTACCAGAACTTCAACTTCCACATCTCGGTACAAACGTCCCACCAAGTTAGTCGCCAGACAAGTGTAAACTCCAGAGTCTGATGCCTGGGAAAAAAATCCATATCTGCTATTTCAACATTTTCAAACTCTCTAATTACAGCTTTGGAATGATGCTAGAAAATATCGTAGTTACTCAATTCATGCATTATTAATTATGACTTTGTAATGCTGCTTATAAAATAATACCATAACCCATTTTGAATTCATGTGAAGTCAATTTAAAGTCACCTCTCATGGAATTTATTACACAATCAATTGATGTCATATGGTACTACAGCATACAAATAAAAGTTATAGTTTTAATTAAGAATGAGTGTTAAATTTTGTCCAGAAGCTAGTCATAAGTACATACATGGTTGTTGAAACTTACCTGTGTTCTAGATACAACTAAATCTCCGTTGGGTTGCAAAAGTATTCCTGGGGTGTTGGAGAGGACTCGGCCGTCTTTGAGCCATGAAATACGAGGCTGTGGATGCCCAGACACGGTGCACCTCAACTGTAGCTCCTCTCCACGCTTAAGTGATACAGAATCATTTCTTTCTTCTGTAACTGCAGGTGGCGCTGCAAAAACAAAGTAGGTATTATTCATTTTACAATCTAATTTGGATGACATATATGGAGTGTCATCCAAGATATAGTTACAAAAAATAGCAAGGAGAAAAGTTATTTTTGCTCTTTTCTTGTTTTTGTATGACAACTTAAAAAAAAAATTAGAAGTTATAATACCCCTTTTAGGCATACATGGTATCATAAGGTGACTACTTAACCCATATTTTGTGAAATTAGGCTAATTTTCTCTCTCTCTCTCTCTCTCTCTCTCTCTCTCTCTCTCTCTCTCTCTCTCTCTCTCTCTCTCTCTCTCTCTCTCTCTCTCTCTCTCTCTCTCAACAACGAAAGAAAGGAGTCCAATTCAATAAAAAAATCTATAAAGTAATGTAAAGGTAAGACAGGCTTCATTTCTAATGCATGTTTCGTTATTACAACTCACAATGAACCGTAAGAAGGAGACGAGCACTGGTGTGGCCGGCAGGGTTGTGTGCAGTACACTCATATCCACCGGCATCTTCCATTACAACAGAGGAAATAGTAAGCTGTGTTCCGGACGCCTGAAAATTGAAACATCATATTATAGACAGAATTTTTATGGATGGAGGAATAAAGAAAAAAATTATAAAGAGAGAGAGAGAGAGAGAGAGAGAGAGAGAGAGAGAGAGAGAGAGAGAGAGAGAGAGAGAGAGAGAGAGAGAGAGAGAGAGAGAGAGAGAGAGAGAGAATGTATATGTCTACCTTGATGCGTGGATCCTCTGGAGTGACTGGTGTATGGCCCATGTCAGGCCGTGCCCAGGTAATTGTAGGTGGAGGAGAACCACTAACTTCACAATTAAGGAAAGCTTCTTGACCTTCAATTACTATCACTTCATTCTCTTTACTGGACGTTACTACTGGAGGCTCTGGAACCAAATTGTAATAATATCAAACTAACTTTTTCATGTGTTTTACTAATTGTAGTTTTATTTCTATATTTTGATTTTAGTGATGTTTTCTGTTTCTAGAATCTGAACTCACCATCATGCAGGATGCAGGATACAAGTGTTTAAGGTTCGGGAAAACATTACTCTCATCTTTCAGTTATAACTTTCTGAAGAATGCTAAGTCTCACCTTGTACCACAAGCTGCATGTGGTCTGAAGCTGAGCCAGCATGGTTCTGGCCGGTGCACACATAGGTATCAGCAAAGGAAGGCAAGACAACAGGCAGATGTAGAGATCCATCATCTTTCACCTCGAATTCTTATAAAAAAAAAGTCCAAGATACAAAACTGAAACTCAGCCTTATGTAAAATGAAACCGTATAATATTTTTAAAAATATAACTTTCTTCCTCATTTTCTCGAAAGCTATTAGAGATATTGGAAATATCATTGTAGCATCTGATAGACCTAATAAAACTCTAAAAATATCATTATGAATATTTGTTCTAAGACTAATAATTACGCAGTAAAATGTAACGTATTTTTTTTCCAAAACATGACTTTCTTCCTCATTTTCTCGAAAGCTATTAGAGATATTGGAAATATCATTACAGCATCTGACTACCTGGACTTGGCCTGATCATTTGGTGAGCCTTGAACCATCTGACGGTTGGGACTGGATACCCTTCCACTCGACATCGCAAAGTCACTTCTGTTCCATTGATGGCAACCACCTGTTTCTTCTCAGCTTCCAGTAAGGGAGGTGCTGCAGGATAGGAACATTATGTATAAATAAATAAATATATGGAGAGAGAGATAGCCATGAAACACATTTATTGAAGCATCCGTTCTGGTTTCATATATTGAGGAAACAATATAATTAAGCTTGTACTAAGAACATGTAGTATTGGGTCTTACTATATACTGTGAGTTGAATGTTGTGACTTGCTTGTCCAGCCTCGTTGTCAGCTACACATGTGTAGTTACCCAGATCACTCGGGTGCACAGGAGAAAGTTGAAGTGCTCCTGAAGCCTGTACATCCTCCACTGGCTCCCCTTCGAAGTACCAGGTTATCTTTCCAAATATCAAGACGAGCTCACATCAATTATTGCTGACATGAGAATATATGAATGAAGTACACATCAATTTGAAGAAAGGAGAAGAAAAAGAACTGTTATTCCAGTGGACTTGGAGTTTCATCATGATGCATAAATAAGTGGTCAAGCCTGGCTGCAACCCTATTCTTATATGATTTGCTGATCCAATCATCTTAACAAAGATGCCCAAACCCTTCCCTTGATGCATCTTCAGTCAGAACCACAGGGTATTATCAGCCTATATTACTATCTAAGTAGTAAAACTAATCATATTAATTTATTATAACATCTTAGTTCAATGCAAGTATAAACATAAAGTACAAATCAATCTATGCACGAACAGGTGACATAATATGCAGTCTCCTTGCCTTAAAAACAACCCCTGTATTATATAGCACATGTTTTTTTATGAAATTTAGTACATCCTTATCTATGCCTGTATTGTAGAGTTTTGGTAGACTTGATTATGATGTTCAAGATATAGAAAGTGTACATACCTGTGGCTGTGGATAGCCTGAGAAAGAGCAAGACAGTGTCACCGTCTTCCCTGACACCACCTCCACCTCATCTTCAGCTTCTAACAATTCTGGCTTAACTGAGGAGAACATAAGACAACATTATGTCAGAGTACAAGCTTTATTAAAATTTCATCTTCACCACTGTAAGACACTTGTAATGCTTCATGTTTTGAAAACTGATAAGTTTAACTAATGCTTAATGTATGAGGACTTACGGTACACATTTCACCCATGAAACCATGATGATCAATGAGGCCTAAATCAATGTTAGTCAAAATTCACTGTCCTGTCACTACAATATAAATTAATAATACTTCAAAGTTCTAAGCCAAACAGAATGTTACTTACCTAAAACCTGAAGTATATACTGTTTGGTGTCATTGCCGACAACATTTGATGCCAAACAAGTGTAATAACCGGCATCCTCCTTGTGCACATCTTGGATCACCAAGTTACTTCCCTCATGGTACATTTCTAGGTCTTGTGCCCACTCACCTACTTCCTCCTGTTCAATAGAAAGACAAGTTTTTACTTATGGTCTCCTGTAAAATATTAAATATCACATAAAAGCAGACTGCAGACTTCACACCTCTCAGTGTTGGGACTGCAAGAAAAGTAATAAAGATTCCTGGTCCAGGAAGTATATTAACTGACTTAGAAATCTAGAAATATACTTGTAATTCTCCTCATCTCTTTATATTTCTGTAAAGGAAAAGGAAATAATAAATAAATTAATGTAAACTGATATTTATTAAAACATATGGTTTTATAGAAAGACAGAGATGAACTTACCTTAGACCAGGAGATAATAGGTTCAGGGATACCAGAAGCAAGGCAACGAAGAGATGTTGACCCTCCTTCCACCACAGTCACAACTACCTCTTCCGTTCCTCCAACTATGATGGGGGGTTCTGAAACATTGATATTATATAACTTAAGCATTTCATTGTCATATTCTGGAGATTGGATTTTAAATTGGTTACTTGCTCAAATTCATAAAATGTAAAGACAAATCATCACCATCATCATTATTAGCATTTTGATCAACAAATACCATGTTTAAATGATCATCTAGTAATGGTAGTTTGTCAAATCGAGCAGTTATGTGTAAAGTGTTTGTCAAGTTCCCTCCTTATGATCACATTCCATCTGTTCTTGGGTCTACTTATTGGCATCTACTATCTACTTCTGTCTATGTCTGACCTTTAACCTGTAGTTTGAATGTTTTTACAGCATGTCCAACTGAATTGATCGCCTCACACTGGTAGCTCCCAGCATGATCCAATGTGGTACTGCAAAAAGAAAGGAGAAAATGCAATGGTGCTGTTATTGTTATTGTTTATATTGTCAAAGAAAAGCAACATTTACAGAATACACAATCTTAATTTCATCAAACTGTTAATATGTACGAGTGTCAGAGTTTAGCTATCCCACCTACACGGAACAGTCATTCATCTCGCCCACACCTCTGCACATAATGTAAAAAGTGTTGTAGATATAAGTAAGACACGAGTGCAAGTCTTGGTCCACCGTAAGACTCTCTTAGTGAACGAGATCTCCAAAGCATGACAGAGTAAGAATTTCTGGCCTGGCCCAAGACAGTTAAAACGGAACTTGATGACCAGCATCAAATAATTCAGTAAGTACAAGCCAATGTAAGACTATACTGGTAATATTCACACTATAAATGTGACTTTGGCCTTTTCTATGGAATATTAACTCATGTACCTGTAAATTATAAGGAATCTCAGTAATGATCAATACAACTCACCGTTCAATCATGAGAAGATTGTCCAATATAATGACATCATCTGAGACAAGTTCATGTCCATTATGGGTCCAAGTGAAGTCTGGTTTTGGACGTCCTTCCACATCACATTCAAGGTCCATGGGCTGCCCACCTAGTACTGATACTGAGGTTTCTAAAAGCCCTGATACTTTTGGGGGAGCTGAATGTGGAAAGAAAACAATAAGACTTAAAATATATATATATATATATATATATATATATATATATATATATATATATATATATATATATATATACATATAAATCAATATATCTTTGTCTATATCTATGGAAAAGATTATATCACATTACAGCCAACCCACATACCAAAAACATTTAAGTGGAAGGTTTCATCTGTCACACCAACTACATTAACTGCCTGACAGGTGTAGTTTCCAGCATCATCTTCCTGTCCATAAAACAAATCTCAGTATAAATTTTTCTTTCTCTCTCTTAATGAAGCTGCTTGGAAGAGTAACGACTGAAAGCCGAACAAAAGGTGCAAAAGATGTGGAGTGGCTAGAGAGAGAAAGAGAGAGAGAGAGAGAGAGAGAGAGAGAGAGAGAGAGAGAGAGAGAGAGAGAGAGAGAGAGAGAGAGAGAGAGAGAGAGAGAGAGAGAGAGAGAGAGAGAGAGAGAGAGAGAGAGAGAGAGAGAGAGAGAGAGAGAGAGAGAATCCTATCTTGCCTTCTGATGAGTTTAGTTTCTTGAATTGTATATCATGACACAGATTACAATAACAACAAACAATACCTTCTTTTACCATTAACACTTGTCTTCTTCAGAGCACCTCATATTAAACATATTAATACACTTAAGAGATTTATTATTGTAGACCTACTCACCACTAAAACTGTAATTTTCATATTTCTCAGTTTCAATACTCTGTGAGGTGCATGTGAGGAAATAAATAAAAAGATAGCAAGCAGATTATACCTCAACATTGGTGAAGAGAAGAATATGACCTTCCTCAAGCATCTGCAGTCTAGAAGTGGGTTTGAGTAAGGTGTCCTGGTGGGACCAGATGACCTGAAATATTTGAGTCATGTTAAATTGCCAGGTTAAACTTTACTAATGAAAAAAGACATTATATATATATATATATATATATATATATATATATATATATATATATATATATATATATATATATATATATATATATCAGGAGCTCACCTCAGGAGGTGGGTCACCCTGGGCATCACACTCGAGTACCATTGGTTCCCCGACAGTCACATTGTAGTTCCTTGATGGCCTCTCAAGTGTTTGTATGTCTGGAGGGACTAAACACACACACACACATAAGCATGTAACATTGAAAGAAAATAAGAATATGCAATCAAACATACAAGAAATTTTCATTACATTTAGACAAATTTTATTTAAGCCTAAAAGTAATGTAAGTTAATGCATCTACCTAATATTTGAATAGCTGACATCCTCACATTACATGTGAGGAATACATTTCATAAAGTCAATGCATAGCGTGGAAATGCATAATGTGAAACCTAGCCTATGAACTAACTGCAACAATCAGTGGCCAATAAAGAATGTTAGAAGAGGTGTGCGTCCTATGATAAACTTTACCATGCCGAACAGTGATCATTGATAAGTGTCAGTGTTTGATAAGCAAATTCGTTTTACTTTTAAGACATGTACAAACCCAAAACATCCAATCTGAAGGTCTTGTGAGTAGTTCCTGCTTCATTAGCCACCTGGCAGGAATACATGCCTTCCTCCTGCTTCGTAATGATTGGCAGGAAAAGACGTGAGCCATCAATGGAGATGGTATATTGTGGTATATCATTCTGCCTGTTGCCATCCTCTTCAGGATGTGTGGTGGAGTTTATGATTAATGGTGAATTATAATCTTCATATATTTCTGGACTCAGAGATGTGTTATCATAGATATCATATAGATCCAGGTATGTTGGGGTGTCATTCACCATCTCAGTTTCCTTGGCCCAAGGTGTGTCCCTTTGTAGTCGCTGACCAGACTATAACAAAGAACACTTAGGTGAGATTTATACACGTATGCAATATAAACATATGCAATGGAATATAAAAAAATAGGTGATGATGAGATGAAGTAAAGCCTTAACTTTAGTATGTATTACAGTTACAAATTTCCCATTTCTTTCATTATTTTATCTTTTTTTTATTTCCTCAAGGTCATGCACCCTTTTCCCTCAAGTACTTGCCTTTGTCCAAGTGATATTGTAATGAGACTGAGTGGCAGGTCCCAATAGTTCTTGGGAAGACTGAGGTCTCACTTTGCATTCAAGAATTGCACTTTCCCCCTCCACCAACATTAACTCTTCTTTGGTTTGCCCTTCCAACACAGGTACAGCTGTCAAATTAACCATGAAAAGATCAACATTATATGGTGATGACACTATATAAATATGTTACTCTATTAACATTCATATCTCCACAGTGGTGCCTGGCAGATGTTAGCAACACTTGTACAGAAGAAAAAAAAATTCTCATTGAGTTACACTGAAAGAGAGGTACCGAGGTTATTTGCATTCATGCGCTCCCTGTGCTATTTACAAAATGTCACTTATCTAGATGGTTATTAATGCAAGGATCTAGTGTAATGAGTTTATCCAATAATAAACATAAATACAAATCCTCACATATAACATGAAGAGAAGTGGTGAGCTGTGCTTCTCCAGCTGGATTTACTGCCACACACACATACAAGCCAGCATCCTTTGGCTCTACACCTACAAGAGTCAAGTCTCGCCCTCCAGCACCAACCACTTGCTTGGGTGAAGACACCAGTGCCTGGGATCCTTGATACCATAAACGACGAGGCAAAGGATATCCTGTAGGAAGAAAACTTAAACTATTGTAATGTTATTAGCAAAAGCTACCCCATCAAAAATCCTTCACAGGTACAACACATGTAATGATTGGAATTAATGAATGTAGCTTAATCTCTTGTTATTGCTTTGGTGTCTGTGGAATAAAATTATTAACTGGGATGTAATGAAATAAAAGAAAAGAAAGGATGTCAATGTAGAAACCTGAAATGAGTGAATAAATGTGTGATGCATTGAAAAAAAAAAATCGTTGAATGTCTATTACGATTCTGAGCCTTGTTTTCTTATCATAGGGGTGAACATTACACATAATTTTACCTCCTTACTTAAGGTATACAAGAAACACAAGCTATGTTATAATTACATACCGGTGACTGGGCAGGGCAGTGTGATAGTCTGGCCTTGAGTGGTTGTTAAGGCTGCTGAGTGAGTTGAATTCTGAGGTTGTCCTTTGGTGGGCATTGAAACATCTATTTTATCTGTGAATACGTTGATAATTTGCAGCAAAACTTGAAATATATAATGTTATGATATAGTATAGTTCTTCTTAATAACTAGGGTAATACACTCTGTGATGAAATGCAAAGCTAAATAGATTATCAAGCATCCTGACTGACACTGGAACTACAGAAAAATTATAAATACGTAAGAAAGTAAATAAATAAAAAAGATAAATAAATATATAAATAAATAAATAAATAAACACAAACACTTACTACTGCAGCATGGATCCATCAATTATATTCCTGAAATCTTACAATTCCTTATGACAAGGAGCTGCCTCGTGGCCTCTTGCAGTCTCCTCATTTCTTATGTTCTTATGTAAACTGAACTTTTATTTTCTACTTCACGGGTTGTGGAATGTATAACTTTCTGCAACAAGTCACGTATCTACATATAAAAAACGGGCAAAATAACTTTATGCATAGTAAGAAAAAAATATCTTACCTTTGTGAAGAACCATGAAATTACTTGGAAGAGCAGACATATTGATACGTGGCGGAGAGTGAACTTCCATCTTGATCAATTTGCTATCCTGTCCAGCTAGATTATGGGCGAGGCAGCGATAAATTCCAGCATCCTCTACTGACGCCTGGCTTACAACAACTCTTTCTCCACCACCCATTACCTGTGCAAAGAATACAAAAGGGAATATTAAACCAATACATAAACAAACAAACTATCACTGAAATCTTCTTATTGACACGTTTCAAACCCTTCCTTCGTTGCTCACTTTGAAATGGAGAGGAAGAGACGTGTCAGGGTTGAGAGTCCAGGTCCTGTTGGGTGCTGGTGAACCCTTTCGTAGGTAGCATTCAAGTACAGCATGGCCTCCCTCCGTCACCGTCACCACCTCCATTTCTTTCTGGCCTTCCAAGGAGCTGTGTTTCACCCCCCTCAGTCTCCCTTGGATGATCTCTGGCAGCACTGAAGTTCATTTGTTAGTTACACACTTACTAAAAAACTAAATGTGTATATGGCATTCATCCTATACACACAGACACACATACAAGATCAGAAGATTTGTTTGTGTGAGACTCAAGGAAAAATGTCACTTACCAAGAACATTCAAGGAGAGATCCACGTCCAGCAGACCCACCAGATTAGTGCTGGTGCATGTGTAGAGACCAGTGTTATGGCTACCGGCTCGCACTATTCTCAACCATCGTCCATTTCTTTCCGTGTTAATATTTCCTTTGCCATTAAGGCCAATGGCTGAACCATCTCTTGTCCAAGACACTGACGGAGCTGCAAAGATTCAACCTATGTCATGTAGATATTTGGATGACATAGTACCTATCAACCATGTATGTGCAGTCACACTGAAAACTAATTCTTATCACCTAATCTGTATACACTATTATGAATATAACTACATAAGATGCAATATTTAAGACTGGGTTCTCAAATCTAATCTAACATCACCTGCCGCGTGTCTCTTCACGCGGGCTCAGAAGGACCCGCGAGCTCAATAATATCTTTAGTTTGAAATAATCCATTTGCATGAAATTAATGTCTCTCATAAAGGCGATGTTACACGTGTGAAAACATTTCAATACATGGTCATACATCTGATGAAAACAAGGTGACACGAGGCGGCGTGAGGATAAGGCACGGTAAATCATCAGTTACTAGCAGTATTTTTCACTGTAAATGTTTGTTTGTTTCAATATGCGTACGTACTCCCGAGAGAGAGAGAGAGAGAGAGAGAGAGAGAGAGAGAGAGAGAGAGAGAGAGAGAGAGAGAGAGAGAGTTAAAACGGATTAAAACCGATTAAAAGTACTTTTTACATTCCTACATGGAACACTCTCTCTCTCTCTCTCTCTCTCTCTCTCTCTCTCTCTCTCTCTCTCTCTCTCTCTCTCTCTCTCTCTCTCTCTCTCTCTCTCTCTCTCTCTCTCTCTCTTAGTGCTGCCGCTCTTTGAGCGTAATAAATTGATACACACAAAATCTCTCTCTCTCTCTCTCTCTCTCTCTCTCTCTCTCTCTCTCTCTCTCTCTCTCTCTCTCTCTCTCTCTCTCCTGTCCATCTGTCACATAAGTTGCATAAAACCACTTAGGTTACATCGTTAGAAAGGTAACTATTATATTTCTTTTGTTCTGGCGAGTCAATGTCCACCAATATCTGGTAGAACATAATTCAAGACCACGACTTGGGTAAAACTTTTGATATCGAGCACATGAATATGAAATGAAAAATACCTTCTTGTCAAGATACTAATACTTATGGAACACACACACACTCTCTCTCTCTCTCTCTCTCTCTCTCTCTCTCTCTCTCTCTCTCTCTCTCTCTCTCTCTCTTAGTATATAACAAAAAATCCTAGCATACTATCTCTTTCTTTCTCGTTCTTCCCTGATTATATAAAAAAGAAGCCTTGCATGCTATATAAATAAGAGAGAGAGAGAGAGAGAGAGAGAGAGAGAGAGAGAGAGAGAGAGAGAGAGAGAGAGAGAGAGAGAGAGAGAGAGAGAGAGAGAGAGAGAGAGAGAGAGAGAGAGAGAGAGAGAGCCATCATAATATCATAGATCCAGGAGATATAACGACTGGCACCATTGTTCAAAATTCATGTCCAGACAAAGTTATGTCCCATCCACTTACAAATGCTTCGAAAGGATCGTGGTGGTGATAAAAAAAATAATGCTTCGTCTTCTTTTTCTCTCTTTTAACACTAACTCTCTTAATATAATTACAGATATTGCTAATAACTGTACATTCACAAATTCATGCAGCTATTTTGATAGAGGGAATTACACATCTCCTTATGACCTAGTTAAGAGTAAACATGATAAGCAGGTACGATATATATGATAAGTTTGTGTTCCCACCCTTAGCTACGCCTGTGTTCATAAAATATTCGTTGTAAGGAGAAGGTTACGGTTAACTAACGGGGCCGTTGCGTGTTGTGCTTATATAAAGCATTGAGTTACGTCTTGCAGCACAGTCTCGTGCCAGCTCGTAGGTGGAGACGGTGAGTATGCTGTTCATTTACTGGTGTCTTAAAACGTTTCATTATTTCTCTATAAATACATGAGTCTGCCAATGTTCATACAATCCTTATCAGACTGCACGTGAAAGACCAGGGCATGACACCCATTATAAAGTGACTTGGAAGCACAACTGTC
>JAPQNM010000046.1:2626911-2674411 GCA_029783475.1 Metacarcinus magister
CATGAACATATTACGCTTCATTTAGAAAACAACATTAACAGGTTCACTTTTAAGCACATACTCAAATGACATAGGAGGTGGAACGTACGCCACCACTCAAGAAATCTACTGACATTTTAATTTAGTGTATAGATAAAAAAAAATAAAAAATACAGTTTTGTAATGTGAAGAGGTAAGATAAAACAAACAAACAAACAAACAAACTTCCTTTGATCTTTATTCGTGGCCACGCTAACATTACTACACCCCACAATAAAGGTTGACAACCCTCGCACGATACCGCTGCCGATATTCACACACACACACGGTCCGCTAGCGTAGTGGTTAGCGCACTCAGCTCACAACTGAGGGGGCCAGGGTTCGATCCCCTGGGCGGACGGAGATTATTTGGGTGTGTCTCCTTTCACGTGTAGCCCCTGTTCACCTAGCAGTGAGTAGGTACGGGATGTAAGTCGAGGAGTTGTGACCTCATTGTCCCGGTGTGTTGTGTGTGAGTGGTCTCGGTCCAACCCGAAGATTGGTCAGTATGAGCTCTGAGCTCTTTCCATAGGGGGACGGCCGGCTGTCTCGAGAGAAACCAGCAGCAGACTGTACAGTGAAATACACACACACAAACATGAAGTTCTTCCTCATTTTCTAGAAGGCTATTAGAGATATTGGAAATATCATTGCAGCATCTGATAGACCTAATTAAACTCTACAACTGTCATTATGAATTTTTGCTCTATAACTAATAATTACGCAGTAAAATGAAACTGTATCCTTTTTCCAAAAACATGATTTTCTTCCCCATTTTCTCGTAAGCTATTAGATATTGGAAACATCATTGCAGCATCTGATACACCTAATTAAACTCTACAACTGTCACTATGAATATTTGCTCTAAGACAGTGGTTCCTAACCTGGGTTCGATCGAACCCCAGGGGTTCGTTGAATCAGTCTCTGGGGTTCGGCAAAGGTCAAGAATTCTAAGATTATTTTCAACTAAGGTAGAAACAAAAGGTGAAAACATTTATCCACAAACATTTCAAAACATATTCTTTCTTAGTAACATTCATCACAGTGCGTCAGATTCCATACTATTTGGATAAAAGTGAATGTCTAAATGTTGTTATTAGTAACCCGCTCGTATTATTCGTGACGTCACGAAGGGTTCGGTGAATGCACTGATGAAGCTTGCAGGGTTCAGTACCTCCATGAAGGTTAAAAACCACTGGTCTAGAGCGTAATCTTCCAGACCAGAGAATTTTACACACACAAACACACAAACATAATTCAGTTTTCCAGCACACCTGTTTTTATCCTTCAGTTACACTGCAACCAATACATTATTTGGATCACTGCAAAAGGACGGACGCACTTGGAATGGTATGGTGGGGATGCTGCAGTCTGGGGAGGCAGACGTGGCTGTGGCACCTTTGTCCATCACACAAATACGATCCCTATCTATCGACTTCACCATCCCTATACAGATAGTGAGGTATCTCTCTCTCTCTCTCTCTCTCTCTCTCTCTCTCTCTCTCTCTCTCTCTCTCTCTCTCTCTCTCTCTCTCTCTCTCTCTCTCTCTCCAAGTTTTGTAACAAATGGTAAACACAGGTAATTTTTTTCTGTAATCTTACAGAAATAATCATCTTGATCCAACCTATGCCCAGCACGCGATTATACATCCGACGGCCAGTGTTAGAAGGATCCTGGACCCTGTATACACAGCCTTTTGATGACTACCTATGGCTCACCATACCAGTTTCAGTCCTCGCATGTGGTAGGCTCTTGTGTAGTGCATCAGCATAGTATTTTTCTTAATATTCTATTAATATAATTCAAATCAAACAATGATCAGGAGTAAGTACCCATAAGAGGGAATCAAATTCCTAACAGTACACTCTAATATACCAACATTTTACCAATCAGACCATAATGAACACCAAGATCCAGTGGAGTTTGGTTGACGTTCAATTTACATTTACACACAGCGCTCCCATGGTCCAGTGGAACGACTCCCGCCTGTCACCAAGCAAGGCGTGGGTTCGAACCCTGCTCAGGTTGTTAATGACTTTTTTACAGACAGGGAGTGGTTACTGTCCCCCTTGAGCAAGGAGGTAAAGAGTGTGTGATGTGGGAGAGATTTCAGCCTTAGATAGTTCCTTAGATAGAACCGTCTCTATGAGCTCTGAGCTCTTTAATGGATGACGATCACGAGTCCAGCGGGTGATCCTCCAGACCATGAGGAATAAAACACACACACACACGGCTTAGAGTATACATCTACTAGTTTATAAATACTGCCAGGAGGGGCCCTCAAAGAATTTTATGACCTAGCCTTATCAATCCGGGAGGATAAAAGATGAGCTTATTGTAAGGCAGTAGTAATGTTTCACATATTGTTTATGAAAGTAAATTGCATAAACTTATTATGAATCATGGTAAACTTAAGATAACTTTTTCATAGCTCAACATCTCTCAGAATAAGTGAACAATCAATATTTTTTTATGAAGATATGACAAGTTCTATCGAATGTGAGTTAAATGATCGTTATGTGTGGTAATGGAACAATAAGTTAGTGCACTCCCGCCCCACAGCTGCAGCACTATGGCTCTTCAACTCAGTGACAGTGCAGCTGGGTGTCAACCAACACCATATCAATGCCAGTGAGGCCTTCTGGATCATTTTCTCAGGCATCATTCAGCAGTGTGAGTTACCACCTAACTACCCAGATCAATGACTTTCCACAGTGAGTCAGTGGTCCCATACATTAATAGCCTGGTGTGACCCACCCAAGTAAAGGCATCATGGGGCCTAATGGCATTGCTATTCCTCCATTGATATAGGAAAAACTGTACCAAGTTTCATGTTTTCTGCAGACAGTGCACAATACTTTAACTAAAACCCCATCATTACAGTCCTTTTCACTGACATTCTTTGTTTCCTTAAATATTCTCTATATACCTTGCTTCACATTTTTCCTACACTTTCTTTAGTTCTACATATTACTTTAAGATTCTGCAATACAACAATGACAGGGCAATATATCAATCTCATTATCAACAGCTACAACGGTGGAGCCTCGCCAAGTGTCAGGCAAGATTGTTTTCTTCTCAGGACTGTGGATGGGTGTGATTCTACTGACATGTTACTCTGCTATTCTGGTATCCATCCTTACCACCCGCCAGCCTCAGCTCCCTTTTACAGACTTTAAGGGACTTCTACAACACCCAAACTGGAACCTTGGAGTCCGTACTAATACTGCACTTGCAGACTCCCTTGCAGTTAGTGCTCTTTTTATGTATGTATTGTTAACCTGCATTTTTATTGTCTTTGGAGGGTAGGCTGCAGCTGCTCTTTTGTGTTATTGAGACATTAAAAATAATAGATCAGAGACATAAGAAGAGTCGAAAACAAGATTGCATTGCTCCTCCCTGGGAATCCTTTGCAACCCAAGCAATAGGTGTCTAACTATCTACTCCAAATGTATGACTGTGGATATGTTTGCAATCTTTGTTTTCCTTGCAGTTGGCACCCGTAGGATCATCTATGCGACTGTCATGGGAGAAAATGGTTGGCAAAGATCCAGCCAAGAATCTTCCTTCCAACAATGATGATGCTCTTGCCAGTGTTTTAAAAGGTACAATTTTTCCTTAAATGCACTTGACAATAATAAAAATAATTATTAACCCACTGAAATTAACCTAAAACAGTGGTTCTCAAAATGTTTATAATGATGAATATTATATATTACTACATAGTTGCAAGACACTATACACACCAAAGCTGAGATCAAAAAACCTTTTTTTTTTAAAGACCCTGCATGTTATATCCTCTCTGCAGCCATAGGTTTCTGGTCCCTCACCCTTCTATAAATGAATGTCTATCTTATTGCTGAAGAAATCTTAATCAGTGATCATAAAAGAAATTTCTATATCTCCCTTTTCACTATATGAATTTTACTCAGAATCAGCATTACTTTCAGGAAAGTATGCATTCTTTGCCAACAAAGAATACATAATATACCGCCTACAACGTAAACTCCCACTGAAGCAAGCCATGAACATTGTTGATACAAAAACAGATTTCCTTCGTCGTGGCATTGGTTTTGGTCTCCAGAAGCACTCACCTTACAAGAACCTCTTCAACCACGTGTATGTTTCTGTAGTGTTAACTTACTCATATGCTTATTTGGAATTTATCAGTATTCAAAGAACGTACTGCCATTAACTTGTAGAAATTATGACAAATTTTTATATTGTACAATATAGACACCACAACTATGAAGATCCATGTATACACATGCACACACGTTCATACACACTGGACAAACTGGACAAATATAGATACAGAGACA
Organism: Metacarcinus magister; assembly: GCA_029783475.1. NCBI lineage: Eukaryota > Metazoa > Arthropoda > Malacostraca > Decapoda > Cancridae > Metacarcinus > Metacarcinus magister. The sequence continues at coordinate 2,631,253 of JAPQNM010000046.1, forward strand.
GGACCACACGAGTGTAGCTCAGGCCCTGTATACTACAACTAGGTTAGTGCCAAGGTAAACACACACACACACACAACACAATGCAACGCAACACATCACAACACAATGCAACGCAACACAACACAACGCAACCCAACGCAATGCAACGCAACCCAATGCGGCACAATGCAAAACAAAGCAGCACAACACAATGCAACAAAATAATACAACATAACACTGCTTGCTAGCTTAGTGATAATATCCTTGCTTGTCACTTGTCAGGCTGAGATTCGTGCCCTGGTCAGGGTGCTAAGTTTTCACTGATGAGTGGGCGGTAACACACCCCATCCTTCTTGAGCAGGAGGATGGGGTGTGTATTGTATGAAAGGTCACAGCTTTATCTATTGATCAGTCTTTATGAGCTCTAACTTCTCTTTGGGAAGGTAATGGTTAGTAATCACAAGTTCAGTATGTGATTTTCAAGACCGTGGATGGATTAAAGAGGAAATTACAAACATAGCTAAGGCCCTAGATACTAATACTTGGTAATTATACATGCATTAAAAAGATAACTTTTCAATGCAGATTATCAAAGATGACCCAGAAAGGTCACTTAAATCGCCTGAAACGAAAATGGTGGCCAAACATTGACCGGAACCCAGAAAAGGAGTACCCAACACCTGGCTTCAAAGAGGTGAAGATGGCTTTTCTCCATGTATCTTTATACAATCACATTATCCTTTTATGATGTGACTTGAACAAAATGGGAAAAACTTATGGCTCTTTAGATTTTTCAGTGTTCTTTATATTTCATAAAAATATATGTCTTGTTCTGCAGGTTTTCACAGTGTTCATCATACTGGGCGGTGGAATGATTTGTTCACTGGTGTTCTTACTAGGAGAATACTTGGTCTTTGGCTACTCAAGTCCATCTTCATCCCTACAACCAACCTCTGCTTCCTCATACTAACACGATTAACGATTGTACTGCTCATAATTCTTTGCTAACTTTAACTGATACTTAAATTGTCCTCAGTCATTTACTTCTTGGCATATATTATGTTTAAAAAATATTCTAAGTTGTATTTGCTTCGGTTCCAATTCACAGTGTACATCATGGAACCTTGTGAGTATACTATTAAATGTTACTATACATATAATTGTTGTCTCTCTGACTGCTTCCACTTACTCACATGTTTATGGTCACAGTTGATGAACTATTATTGTTCATGCAAAATAGTCATGACCAAGAAAATCAAACAATAATAAGAGTGCAAGGAAAAACTAGTATAGAAACATAGGACGAATAGTAATGCATAACTCTGTACTTACGTGGAGTAGCTTGTACCGGACACTCCAAGATTATACTGTCTCCCTCCTTTACTGTTACATCTGTCACTGCTCCGTCAGGTAAGTATGGCGGCACTGTACATAGCAGAGAAAAGGAATGTCAGGAAAGGAATTCCAATGTATTATTTTTGTCTTCGACCATATTACATGTATGTCACCAATTAAGATTCAAGTTACAGTGTTACACAAATGGCAGTCATCCTACCCATGACTTCCAAAGTAAAGTTTAGGTTGTCTTGGCCGGCTGAGTTGGTGGCTGCACACATCACTGTTCCTTCATCTTCCGGCAAGACTTTCTTCACTTGTAGTCGTTTACCCTTGTCTAGAATCTGTTCAAGTGAAGCTCTTTTTAATTGTTTTCATATGTTTATATCAATTCAAATATATGGAATACAATGTTGTCAACCTCAAAATCTTAAAGGAAATTGCCTTCAAAGAAGATCATTCAAGAAGCATCATACAGGATGGGTTTTATATTTGGTAAATACAACCTTCTAGGCACACATTTCTAATATGACACTTTTGATAAATTTACTGAGTTATCTTATTTACAAATTCATGGCAAACTGCATTGATGTAATAAATATAAACTAACACATTTAGGTTCACCTGGTAATGCAGGTCGTCAGGGGTAATAGGTGTGTCATCATGTACCCAAGACAAGGTGGGTCTGGGGCTGCCAGTAGCTTCACATACAAACTCAACACTCTGCCCAGCAACACCAATAACTCTCAATTGAGCATTGGCTCTTTCAATAACAGCTGGTACTGAAGAAAAAAACCCATAATAATTCAGTTTTTGCAGGTATATATGCATACATATCTATCTATCTATCTATGGACCTTTAACTGCAATAGATCATGTCCTAGACAGTACTCCAGTTGTGCCATAAAGGCAGATTAATGACTTAGCTATTTGATTATTATTCATGAAGTTCTGGATTGAGGGTTGTATGCATTATCCATATCATATAGCATATACACATGGACAAGTTTCTACTTGGATAAATATTTGAAAGTCTCCCTCTATTGATTTAGTGACTGGCAATGATTATTGTAATAATAATAATGACACTCTTATCATTGGAGGTCTATGAGTCTAATATTAAAATCAAATTATAATAAATATTATTTTGCTACATATTTGTGAAAATACTTTTTTTTACCACACTTGATAACAAATGTTTGCTCACCTTGCACAACAATATTATAGGTGAGGGCGTCCTGGCCAGCAGCATTCACTGCCACACAGGTGAAGGCTCCTCCATCTCCCTTCCTCACCCTTCGAAGATGTAGTTCTCGCCCTTCAGACCGCACCTAATAGTTCAATTACATTTTTTTTTTTTTAATGAATGTTTTACAGTTTATCAATCTATTTCATCATTTAATTTATGTGACAGAAACATATGTGAAGGTCGTAAGTTCAGGATTTGTGACCTCACAGCCTGCCAGAAGAGGATAGAAAGAAATTCTATTGGAAAGTAAAGGATCAAAGATTGTAAAAGTAAAAGTGGTATGAACATATCAGAGGAGGAAGGAAAAACTGGCTTCAGTGATCAATTTAGATCAAACAAAAGTTACAATTTTTAAAATTTAGATCAAAAAGATTCTAAGTTCTCTAACTATCAATTTAAAGAGTACTTATAACCCATTTGATCTTACAGTTATAACACAGAATAAAAGAATGAGAACAATCCTTCATATCCATCATATGTCTAATAGTGACAACCAATCAGATGGAACATTACAACACTCATCCAGGATCCAGTTACAAGTTTTATGAACAGCGTATGCATACTCAACATCTGCTACTTTCACACACCTGTAAATTTGGGTTGAGGAAGGGAGTGATGGGTTGTCCATGCCTAATCCATGACACAGCAGGTGTTAGAGAACTCTCAACATCACAGGTCAACACCAGCGGCTCATTCAAAACTACCTCTAAAGTCTTCTCCGGTGGTAAGGTAATGTGAGGAGGTTCTGTGGAAAGGAAGTACATATAATAGTTTTTTTATCTATAATAGCAAGATATCAAAACTAAAATTTAGATTAAAATCACATGGAAAACATTAAAATAACTCACTATGAATGACAACCAAGAAGTCTCTAAACGCAGTGCCTGAGGGTGAGGTGGCAGTGCAGGTGTAATGACCAGAATCATTGGTTTGGGCTTGATGCAGCCTCAACACTTGCCCCTCCTCTAGTAGTTCCAGATGATCATTAACTTCTATTTCCTAAAGTGGGTGAGAAAATAAAGTATGCAATGAGGTCATTAATATAATACAGCTTATATATACTACACGGTGAAACAGATAGATGGAATGAAAAATGAGTGATGGTGGTTGAAGATGGATGGATGTTTAGTGAATGATGAATGACAGGCTGGAAGAGGAAGTTTGTTTCTGGCTAAACCACAAAGGAATAAAGCATCATTCAAAAGAAGAATTAAGATTTAATTATTTAAACAGATATATGAACTTGATCCTATTGAGTGTACTATTTACATTTCTCAAACTCAAATAGTATCACGTACTTGATCGTCTTTGCTCCAGGTGACAGTGGGTGTTGGAGTTCCAAAAGTGTAACATTCCAAGTCCATCGTTCGCCCAACCACTCCAACTGTTTCTCCTCCAATACCTCCGCCAATGGCATTCTCCACCAAATCCTCAATTATCATCGGTGGCACTGAAGTAGCATATTTGGTGTCACTATACATCCAATCAATTTATTCCATATAAATTATAATGGCTGATTCTTTTCACATTATGTACTTGATTATCATGAGACATCACATTCTTTCTCCTACTATAAAAAGACAACTTACCCATAACTTGCACGTGAAAGTTGACATGGTCTTCTCCTGCTTCATTGGTAGCTTTGCAGGTATAGTTGGCAGTGTGAGAAGAGAGAGTTCGTAGAAACCTAAGTTGTTCTCCACCTTGTGTCACATGAAGGAATGGATCCTGCCCTGCATCTATTTCCCTTCCATCCTGCACCCCAAAGAAAAATGTTAATTAATAAGCCATTTTCTTAATGGTATTATTTCAACTAATTCCTCTTTTCAATACAATTCATAGCAAAGAATTCAAGAGGTTTATAATAATCTCATCACATCTCTTGCACTATAAAAATTAAGGCCTAAAAAAACTTTCAATCCGATTCATGAACCTTTAACCAGGTGACTGTAGCTCTGGGTCGGGCATCCACCACGCAGGGAAGTGTTACCGTTGAACTTTGTACCACCTTCAAATTAGTGCCTCCTTTGGGTTGCTCAATCACTGGAGGCACTGTAAAACGACAAAATCATGATATATTTCATGGCTGCCATGTCAATATTGATAAAGAAATAACAATGTGAGGGTGTGGATGAGTGTTGTAACAGCTGCAATAGTAATGGCAATTAAAGTGTCTGTATTCACATATAAATAGGTTAAGCATTTGTTAACATTTGTACAAAACTCATGAAAATTGTTACTAAGAGGTTCTCGGTCATGCTGATCACGAATCTGGACTCAGTTTTTCCATTACTATAATATATATATATATATATATATATATATATATATATATATATATATATATATATATATATTTTTTTTTTTGGGTGGTTGGGGGGGCCCGAAAATTCAACCAACATTCAACAAACATTTTTATTCCCCGTTTTACTACATAAATATTAATCTTACAGGAAAAATGAAGAAAATGCAAAGTTATGGATCTTGATGCCCTCTATCGGTTGCTGTCGTCAGTTATCCAATAACTCTCATATCTTTAAAGAAAATGTAAAATTTATGAAAAAATATAATTACATTTTAATTCCACTTTACTATAGCTTAAAAGAACAGGCATCTCCTGCCTTGAAAATTTCATGAAAATTTTCACACCTCGGAATCTCACGAAAATTGTTACATAGAGGTTCTCGATCATGACGAACACGAATCTGGCATCAGTTTCATGATTACTATAATATCAAACACCAATTCACTCTTGCATGTCTAATAAGTACAGTACTTACCAAGAACTTCTACATAAAAGGTCTCATCTGCAGAGCCAGCAGGATTGGAGACCACACATGTGTAATGACCCTCGTGCTCCTCATTTATATTTTGTATCATGAGAGACTGATTGGCTTCATGTAACTCCAAACCCAAGGAAACCAATTCTCTGTTACTCAGCACCCTGCCTTCTCCCACCAACCATGTCACCTGCCATAAACAAAAGCACATTGTATCATCCTTATAAAGCATAAACATATCATCACCTTAGCATTTAATCAGACTATTATTAATAACTCACCTGTGGGGTTGGTTTTCCACTGGAATGACAGGAGAGTGAGAGAAAACCTCCCTCATCTACCTTGGCTCTCCCTGAGGATGGCGTCGGGGAAATGGTTGGTGGTGTCAACACATTTACAGTATGATTAGTAACAAGGTCTCCCACAACATTACGAGCCACACATGACACTTGGCCCTCCATGGAACTCAGCACTCTGGGAGAAAGACATTTTATACATTAATAATAAGATAAAGATATATGGTACTTTTACAATAGATATCACTGAATTTGGAAACCAAATTCATTATTGTATATAAATGAAAACTACAAGTAGCTAAGAAGCCTTGATCAAATAGGGAAAGGGTTAATTTGATACTGATCCAAGCTCTGACATCAGATCGGTATTCAACAGTTTTCCATGAACCTCAAACCTCAATCCTTAACCTGAGTACAGTATATGTAATACCTGAGTATATGTAATTGTGTTTGAGCAGCAGAGAGCTGAATGTACTTCTTCGATGAGGTTACTGGCAGACCATTTATCAACCACTGGATGTGTGGTTTTGGATTTCCATCAACTGGGCATTCCAGAGACAATGGATGATTCTGAAGCACTAAAAAGGATACATATAAATAAATAAATAAATAGATAAATAAATAAATAAATAAATAAATAAATAAATAATATATATATATATATATATATATATATATATATATATATATATATATATATATATATACATAAAAATATATATATATATATATATATATATATATATATACTTATATATATATATATATATATATATATATATATATATATATATACTTATATATATATATATATATATATATATATATATATATATATATATATAAAGATAGATAGATAAATAGACAAATAGATAGATATAGATAGATATAGATAGATAGATATTAGATAGAAGTTTATGAATAAAAATTTTCTTTAATTATGCAAGTGTCTGAAGGATACAAGGATGAGTGAGTTACCGGTGTGGTGAGTTGGAGGCTGATAGGTGAGGAAGGGGAGGGATCGCACAATCACCTCAAACTCAAATTTTCCTGTGCCAGCAGCATTGCTTGCCACACACACATACCGGCCACTATCTCCATCATCAAGTTTGGTCATCCTCAAAACCCTGCCAATGAAAAAAGAAAATCAATCAGCCAGGAGACACATAGACATATATTATCAAATGAGTACATACAGTAATTGTTCTAGTTTTTTTTCTATCTCTTCATTTACCTGCCATCTTCTGTTTGGTTGGATTTGTTCAGTACCGGGCTGATCACTTGCCCATTCTTAAGCCACAAAATAGAAGGGATTGGGTTGGCTTCCACATCACAAAACAACTCAAGGTTCTCACCCTCCAGACCCACAATATCTTCTTCCTGGTCAGTATCCTGTTGATAGTAATGATGATGTTACTAATAATATTGTGATAAGAACATTTTACATACATAATAACACCAATAATAAAAAATATATATATAGACAGAAAGAAACCAAATTTATTTTACACCTATTCAGAAATGCTGCCTTAAATCATAATACAACTTCATTAAGGCTGGCTATTCCAGGTAGCCTATATGGAAAACAAATAAATTTAATAAAAAATGTTCAATACACAGAAAGAAATTCAGTCTCTCTTCCTTATGTTGATGCAAGAGATAACATACTGGATTCCATGCTGGCGGGGTGAGAACCGAGAGAAGGGTTGTGAGGGTGGTTGTGCCTACAACATTGGTGGCCTGACAAGTGTAGTTGCCACTGTCTGTAGACTTGGCCCTCAGCAAGGTGAGGTGACGATCCTGATTGTCAAGCTTGTAATCCGAGGTGGAGGTTGACGAGATTGGTTTTCCATCCTAAAAAGAAAGAAACAAATATATACAAATGGTGTCTTGGTTAATATGTAGCATATATCACAATATTAATTAATCAATCAACACAATTACCTTTTTAAGTAATTTAATCAACTGAATGTTTCAATACATGATAAGTTTGAACACACTGAGTATCATGAGGTACTGTACCTTAAGCCATACGATTGATGGTGGTGGATCAGGTACAACATAGCAGCTCACAGTCACCAAACGATTGGCCACCACTGATTTTTCCACCACTGGTTTCTCCAAGTCCACCAGTTCAGGAGCCGCTAAAACAAAGAGAAAAAAAAGTTTCACTTAAAACACATCGTATTCCTTTTTTCTATTCTTACATGCATGATGAAAGTAAAGTATTATATAACATCTGTTCAACATCATGCAAAGAATGAGTCTTAGTCATTCAAGCAAACATTAAATCAAACAAATCAATACAATGAATTTTCTCTTCTTCTCCTATTTTATCTTGTCTTCTTAAATCATAAAAAGCATAAATCATCATTTATTCATTAAAGTGTACCGGATTAAAAACTCTGACTTACTCATTACATGAAGCGTGAAGTCTTGCTCCAAGGTTCCAGCTTCATTAGTTGCAAGGCAGCTATATCGACCAGCTTCATTCTTGCTTACATTATGCATCACCAGTTTCTGTGGATTTCTAGATAAATGGATATTTCTTTTAACGTTTACAGAAGAAAATTTACAATAGTGGTTAGACAACACCAACCTTAGCTTTCATGTATCACACATCCATGCCATTCATAGACTTTCACTCATTTCTCCCTTGTCCTTGATTCCTTATATAAAAAAACTTTCACTCCATTCAGCAATCTTCCCCTCACACCTACAGTGCATCGTATATTGTGATAATACTGACTGTTTGAATTTAAGTTTACTATAACATTTAATACTCTGACAGTTTTTGAAACTCACATTGCCTTGAATGACTCCTGAAGTATGCTGGATTCATTCATCCACAGGATATAAGGTGAGGGTGTGGCATATACTGGACAAAATAGCTCTACATCCTGACCTGCTTTCACATGCACATTCTCCTTCACCTCTCCTTGCAGGTGAGGAGGCACTGCGTTCATCAAAGGAAGAGAAATACATCAAAATTAAGAGATCTATCATATGAGAAGAGATTATCAAGACTGAATATTCCAACTCTGGAGGAAAGAAGAGAAAGGGGAGATCTAATTCCAGTGTATGGAGTTTTGAAGGTGGAAAAAGGGGATCGAGAATATCTATTTGTATGAGACAAGTGATATAAGAGGCCATGGAAAAAAGTTTTAAAAAATACAAACGCATAGATATATGGAACAAACTAGATATAAATATGGTCGTAACAAGAAATATTCAAGATTCTAAAGGCAAGCTGAATAACAATACGTATAAAGACAGTACAGTATGCAGATAGGTCTTTTCCTGCATGTTACAACTTAAAAACAACTAGTAAATACACATATAAGAGGATATTTGGAAGTTGTCAGGCTTACCGTGGACATCCAGAGTATGGTTGATGAAGATTGCTCCTGCCACATTCACTGCTAAACAAGAGTAGTTACCAGCATCTTTCTCTCTGACTTGCAGCAGCTTCAGTTCTCGACCATCAAGACTCAGGTGTATGTTGGGGTCCACTTCTAATAGCTCAGAGTTCTGTGGACTCATGAAATTTTGTTTCATCATTCACTAGTACTAATATCAAGTAATGGAAGGAATGTCTATTCCAATATTAAAAAGCTGTTTAGCAAAAATACTCTATCTACCCATTTAGATGATGATGATAGTGGTGGTGATAATGCAAAAGTAAAATACCTATTATCATCAAAGCCTTGAACATTTTCTTTATGGAATGAGAAATTCCTTATGAACGTGATAATATGCGATGTTAAAAATGTTTTTGCTTGTGATTAAGGAAATTAAATAATTTATATAAGTATGTTCAAGTACAAGCTTTTACCTTAAACCATGAAATGCTGGGCTCTGGATGGGACTCAGCTTCACAAGTGAGCGTGCCTGGCCTGTTAACCTTGACAACAACACGAGTGTCAGTCATGTCATCCTCCACTCGAGGAGGTGTAGCCACATCCACCGAGTGTATCAATTCATCAGACCCAGCAGCATTACTGGCAATGCAGGTGTAGGGACCGCTATGGATTTCACTCACATCCACTATGTTGACCACTGACTAAAATTAGAAAAAAATGCTTTAACAATTATGTACATCTATGATATAAATAAATATATACCCACATACATACCAAACACTGATGACCTAAATTTTAATTTTCTACTTGTTTGAAATCTGTGCTAGTCACCATCCTTCTCTTGACATCTTTCATGAAGAATGCAGCAGCTTCTGATACACACACATTTTGTAAGTGGACAAAAGAAAGGTCTTAATCTTTAAATCAATTAAACAATCAATTTCCCAAAGATTTTAGCACCAGAACTAAAATGTTCAAACCTTGGCTAGTGTAACATTGCCATCCATGACAGTAGAGTCGTCATCAACAGTCACGCCCGGCAGTCTCAAGTCTTGAAGTCCTACACCATCCAACAGCCACACAATACTTAGTGGGGGTGTGCCTTCCACCTCACAAAAGAGGTTAACCTCTTCTCCTTCCAGATAGATATGCGAAGTATTTGTCTCTTGCATAATAAGAGGAGGAGCTGAAAACAGTAAACAATTTTTTCAAATATTTTGTTGCAAATTACATATCACATTTCATTGACATAAAATACTGGAAAAGAAGTCTTTGAACTATTTTGTACTAAAATGCAATTTGACAACTGAAAATCTAGGGTCTCTGACTACATCACATGAGTAGTAAATATTATTAGTTAGAGTCAAAAAACTAGCTTGTCACCTTTGGTCTTTCATAAGAAAAATCTTTTGCACGTAAGGGAGATGTACATTTTATATGATTACAAAGGAAGAACAAATATCAGGAGAGCTGTTAGTCTATTACAAGTGTATCTATTGAGCCAGCAGGAAAAAGTAAGAAGATAGTACCATGTACATTGAAGAAAACAAAAACATGCTATCAACTAAAGATTTGTAGCCCCAGGTTGTGATTTATATTGTCTGAGAAAATTTACTGAATTTATATCTACGATGAAGTGATCAAATTATAACTGACCTAGAACTGAGACAACATAGGAAGTTGAATCTGATCCTCCTGTGTTCTGTGCATTGCAAGTGTAGTTTCCAGAATCTTCCACTGATGCACTGGACACAAGTAGGTGTTGTCCATTCTCTTTGAAGGTAATGCGGTCACTGAAGTCTTGGTCCAAACGTTTTTTTACTACAGCACCATCCTGCAAATTTTAAGAATTAAGTTTAGTGAATATCTTATCTAAACAAACATCATCCTCCACAGTTCCAAATCCCATGTGTCTGGTCTCTATCAACAAACAATGGCTATCAACTTGAAAAATCTAAATTTTTCTAAATCACTACAAATCAATGAACACTGTAGAGGACAAGGACTGTATGGTGAAGGGTAAGTTGTTTTACTCATATAATTCACAAACCAAAAACCAATGTTACATTTAATTTTAAAGGAAAAGCAACTGAAGGTGTTGGTTCAACATGATCATGAAAGTCAAGTCAACACTTGCCAGACCTAGTAACCAATAGGACAAAGTAAATGTCAGATGTCAACACTCATTTTCATGGGTCCATTTAATATGCTCTAAAGCAATAAAAGTTCATCGAGAAAATTAGTAAAGTAAAAGCAGTTTAATTGTTATCCATCTATTGGAAAAAAAATGTACAATAAAGTACTGTACTTAGTTAAATTCTCCGTATATGACACCTGCATTACCATCAACAGACATCAGAGGGATTCCTACCTTACTCCAAGTGATGTTAGGCAAAGGTGAGCCAACCACAGGACAGTACAAGGAGAAGGGCGTGTCCACCAACGCTTCCTGATAAGGTTTATTGTCTGTTCTGTCCATATCCTTCCTCAGGTTTGTAATTCTTGCTGGCACTAAAGAGAACAAAACCAGTATTCATGTAGGAGCATAACTAAATAAACAAATAAATAAATATATCTTTTTTTTTCATTGTTAATTTTACTTGCAGAGCCCAACTCCCTGAATTCATTAGTTATATTTTGAATGTATAAAATATATGAAAATCTGTACAACTTACCGATCACTTTCACAGCAAACTGCTTCTCTACACTTCCCACTGGGTTGCTAGCCAGACAAGTGTAATCACCACTATCTTCCTTCTGAGTATCAAATAGCAGCAAATGGTGTGGTGATTCAGGGGATGGCAGTATTACTTCTTCCCTCAGCCAGGTAATAGTGGGTTCAGGTGTGCCTTCAGCTGGGCAATGCAGGATAACTTCCTCACCAGCTACCACGTCAACTTCTTCCACTAGATCATCATCTTTACCATCTTCACTTCTTATTGATGGTGGAGCTGCCAGTAATAAATGCCAATAAATCAATACCATTTCATGCATTAACACTATAAAATATGCATAAAAAAAATGCTAGAAACAAATAATTCCGAAATCCACGAAATTCCGAATTTTGGAAAGTAGTTAAGGGTTAAGGATAGGAGATTATGTACCTGTTATTAGTAATTAGGAGGATACCAATTATCAAAATGACTAGAAAGTCAGGTCACAATAGGCTGCATGTAGTGAGTTCAACTTTTTTTACTTTGTCCATCTATGAAACTTTTGTAGATGTTGAAGAACAAAATCATAGATTTAAAAGACAAACCAAAACCAAATCCAATAAAATGTCTCCTAAATCTTATAAGATGAAAATGTATCATAACAGTAGAACTTTCCACAAATGTTCTCTGGGGTTAGATCAGAGAGCAGTCAATTTCACTATCTTGAATCTATTTTTCTCATCACATCTTTGGATGAACTACTCAATTATCTTCTGCATGAAAAACTTTGCATTTTTCCAGTGGTCTAGTAAGAGCTGTATGGAATTATAGTGCTTACAGCTATCACCTGAAGTTTCAAAGACAATTAATCTAAGTTAATTCCTGATCATTTCATAACTGCCCATTTACTAGAATTTCACACCCTTGTGGAACAACACTATGAGTTTTGGCAGATGATGTTTACAGTTTATGTCACTCATGGGATTTATTCAATGCACCGGAAGGTATTTTGTGATCTTCGAAGACTGTGGGATTCCCACAAAGATTTCTGACCTGAGAACTGGAGTGTCCTTTGGGTCTAAGTGTACTATGAGGACATGTGTGTCCTACTCTTTCTTGTTAATTTAGAATTAAAGCAGTGGCTAGATCCTCATTTCATAACTCATCACTTGCATGGATTGAGTGTTGGTAATTTTCATAATTCAGTCAATGCAGCATATCTGCTGATTATAAAATCTTGACTTTGCCAAAGAGTACAATCTTTGTGAAGTCACTGGAAACTGATTATGTCTCTTGAGACAGAATTAAGAAGTGAAGTTACTAGGCCTTGATATCTCTTGGGCAATGACCAAGGTTCAGGTGGTTCAAGAGTTAGGGCTCTTTCACACGAGCATTCCTGTACACACGTTTGCGTGCGCGGCATTTTAACATTCAATGGAGTTCAATGGGACCATTCACACGACATGTTGGATGTGCGTACAACGCGGTGCAAATGCCCAAGCCAGCAAGGACGCGCGTGTCCTTGCTGGCTACTAGTGGCAATGGGAGCTTGCACACGAGCGTTTAGGTACATGGATGACTGAAAGGAAGGTTCAAACAGGAACACAAGGCAGTGGCAGGGGTCTGCTGGTCTGTCAGTGAAACGCGAACGCGTGGCCAACACATGTACAAAAATCTGACGCATTTCTATGTGTGCGTCCAATGCACACACAGAAACCTCCGTGTGAAAGAGGCCTTACTGGATGAAATATTATGGTATGTGAGGCAAGGGTTGAGAACTCTGAGCTTCACATACCTCAGTGGTGTAGGAAGTGGTCAGGAAGTGATCCAATGGATTGGCCTGGCCCATGGTGTTACGGACTCACTCACCATGAGTGTATACCTGTGCAGAAGAACAAATATTCTGATCTTCAAGTCCTTGTGCTTGAATCAAATAAACACACCTTTGTATATTGCTTTATATGCATTCAAACAGTGTTTAAACAAGGAGATGCCATGTGCACAGGCGCTTGTTTTTCATTTCTTTCTTTTCTTCAGCAAACACCACAAAGCTATCACTGTAACATCTGGATTCATTGTTTGTTTTGCTTCTTTTCATCTGATATTTCCCAAAATGCAACAATCCACCATGTGACCAAACTCGGGAATACATTCGCAGCAGAAAATTGTCGGCAGTAAATTTCGGCAGAAAATTCCTGAGAAACTATCTTGTGTGACTGGGCTTAAAGTACCTAAGGCAACAAACTGCATTGTACTATGTCTCAGGGCACGGGAACAGTTTACATCATTGTAGTTTGTAGTTTGGTGACCCCATCACCAAACAAACTTCAATGACAAAGACTGTACACTTGGCCACACCAACCAGTACTTCAGCCTATGGCTTCCTGACACTATCCATACTGACTAGTAGAAGGAATCAAGTTCAAAGAGAAATGGTAAAATAGTAATATTATTCATGTGAATTTTTAACATAATACTTAACTGTACAAAAATAACTCACTGAGGACAGTCATGTTGAACAACTTGTGTCTTGTGCCAAGACTGTTCTTGGCTGCACACCCATATATCCCAGCGGAGTGAGCCCCAACCTGCACCAAGTTCAATACCTGTCCATCACCTGAAACCTGATGATGCACATCTGGCCTGTAACAAAGTAATAACTTCACCCAGTTTTACTTAGATGTGTTAAATGCATGTATATAGCTACTAATACAGTTCTCCTACACACTTCTTCATTCCTCACTAAGTCCAAACTCATTACTCCACACATCTCAGACATTTCATCTTCAGTGAAAAGATGTTCCATTGTGTACTGACCAATGCGCAAGTGGTAATCCATTTTTCACCCATGAAACAGTTGGAGAAGGTGACCCCGTTACTCTACATTCAAGCTGAATATCAGTGCCTTTCACAGCATTAACATGGTTCCGATGGTTCTTGTTCTCTTCAAAGATGGGTGGAACTAAAAAAAAACATAAAAAAATAAATAAATAAAATTATATATACCTATATTTTCAAGTCATATCAATGTCAATATAAATTCAATAGTATTTGAGAAAACATGAACCAAAATATTTATATGGTACAGTATAGTTAAGTGATTGCTATTACTTTCTTATGATGATATAAGAACTTTCATAGAAAATCTCATTACTAACCCAACACAGTGACAGTGAAGTTCCTCTGAATGCTGCCAGCTATATTTATTGCAGTGCAGGTGTAGAGGCCAGCATGCCTAGACCTTACTTCTCGTACATTCACTTGACTTTCTCCATCAAGTGGCGATCCATTATGAAGCCATGACATCTGAAGCATGATCAAATATAGTGTTTGATAAAAAAACAGGTCAGAGTACATGAATTCTAGTCTTCTCTTCTCTGCTATCAAGTTTATATATATATAGTTACATGGGATATATGGGTTTTATGCTATTCAAAGTCTATGTTTCTAGAGTTTATACTAATTCCTCAATTCTTCTTACCCTGAGTTCCATATACATATTTCCATGTTCTTTATCTTTAAACATTGAGCTAAACTTAACTAGGTAATGGCAGCTATGATGCTTTAAAGATGACAGAAGTAAACAGTATTAACACTTCCTAAAGGAGATCCTGAAACTGTGACATCGACACCAACGGCTGAAAGCAACTCATCACCAAATGTTTAGCTTGACAAACCACTACACTGTTCACACACACACACACACACACACACACACACACACACACACACACACGGACAAATGATGCAAACATTAAGCTGACCTGTGGTTCCGGGTTTCCAGTAGCATCACAGTCAAGATATAGTTCCTGACCCACTCTTAACTCAATCTCAGGGTTGTGGTAGAACTGTCTGAACTGTGGCGCCACCAGCACCTCCACCATGAATGACACTTCTGCTTCACCGGCATCATTCTTGGCAACACACTGATATTTACCTGCAAAATAAAATACTCTTTACATATCCTCTACAATTGATATAATATGTAACCATCTTTACAGTAAAAAAAAGAAAATTTACCATTGTCAGCAACAGAAACCTCTAATATGCGCAGCTTATGACCATTTTCTTCAATAATGAGGTGAGTCAAGTCAGCACGATCCTTGGTAGATAGAATAGACACACCATCCTGGAATACATACATACATACAGCAATACTTCATTACATATTGAAATGCAACAGAAATTAGTATACATGTACACCAAAAGATAGTGATGTTTATAAATCAAAATATCATGCCCAGAGAACATAACCCATTCATAAATTATGTTTAGCATATATTTTTCTACTCAAATGTACCGAGGACAGTGACTGCATTAGTTGGGTCATCTTTGAGTAGGGTGATGCAACCCATTACTTACCTTAAGCCAAGTAATTGTAGGTTGGGGAATTGCATCTACGGGACACCTAATCGTTACTTCTTCACCTTCTATCACCATAGTGGACTCTTGCCAGTTCTGTAGCATTGCTTGTGGAGGAACTGTTCAGGAAAGGAAGCAGAAAGCAGTTCAGATATATGAGGCACTGCAAGTCTAATGGATGAAGGTGACCTAAACAAACTTTGCTGCAAATCGCTTCCAGAAACTGTAGATCAATGTCATGTAGAGTAAAGTTATGTATTTGAGAACTATAAAAAATGTCTCATTGAATTAAAGACATATTGAAGGATGTGTATTACTTAGAATATTTAGTAAGTGTGGTAAGATAGAGGATGATATAGTACAGAAAAAGTAAAGCCAGTGAGTAAAAATAGTTGTTGAATTTTGCTTGCACTTCAGAGGGAAGCAAAGCATTAAAAATTAACATTGATGATGATAATGATGATGATGACTACAATAATACATGATGAACAACAGAAACACCTTAACAATATGCATCGGAAAAATTATATAGACGAATGTTTTGAGCTTACCAATAACTTCAACGTCATAATCGATATAAGCTTCTCCTGCTATGTTTCTGAGAGTACATCTGTAGTTGCCTGAGTGTTGCGGAGCGGCATGGGATACTTCCACTGTGCCTGAGCTGGATATAATCAGATCTGTAAAACAATAATGATTCCAATTAATATTAAATAATATTACAATGAATACTACTGCCGCTTTCTAACTTTTATGAGGGTTGTGTTTCACATCAGATACAGCATAAATTCTAATAAATTACAATTATCTGTATGTGTGTGTGCGTGCATGTGTGCATGCATGTGCGTGTGTATGTCTTAGGTAATTTATCTCTGCTACCCCCCTTTATGGGGGTGTCAGCCTGATATAGATAAATAGATGGATAAAATATTTTAAAAAGTATTTAATTCTTATGGTATTATTGCTGTATAGCAAAGAACATCTACCATTGTATATTAACTAGCCTGGTGTAGGGTGTAGTTTTTGTCCATCTTTGCTCCAATCTTTGGTTGGTATTGGATGGGCTTCAGCATGGCAGGGAAGTGACAGCTGACCTCCTTCAACTACCTTCTTCTCCGGAGTGTACTCAAGAATTTCCTCCAGAGCAGGAGCATCTGTTGTAAAAAGATATTCACATCACCACTCAGATGTAAGCAAAGAAAATTATGAAAGAATCTCCTTATAATGTATTATCTCTGTATTCTCCCCTACAAAAAGACAGGGTGCAGAAGGGGATGGGAGAGTAAAGTCTCTGAATCGTAAGTGACTTGTCTTGGCTACCCAATTTAATGGGGATATAAGCCAAGTATATAGACAAATAGACTTACAATTTACATATACTGTGAATGCTTTCTTGGCTTCTCCCACTGAGTTGTGTGCATTGCATGAGTAGATGGCAGCCATAGAAGGAGTAACATTGCTCATCAGCAGGTATTCAGGGCCTGGTCTGTGTGTACATAGTAATGTAAATATTAATCATTAAAAATCATAACCAAACAAAAACCTTTTTTCCCAATAGAAAAGTAAGGATAACCATAATACTTCAATTACATTCAAAATTACTTATCATTCAACTTGAATAACACTTACTGAAGATTGAATGTTTCTCGTAATCTTTGTCCATCTTTCTCCCAAGTGACATAAGGCTGTGGATGACCTCTAACCTCACAAGGCAGCTTGAGGTCTTGTCCCGCAAGGACAGTCAAGGTTTCATTTCCAGGTGGTGATATCTCAGGTTTATCTAAAGAAAAGTTAGTCTCACTATGAACATATAATGGATTTTTGGTACCTCCTGAAAAATAGGTTTAATTTTTGCACTGGATCCAATGCTCCTGTAAGGAAAACTAAGTTAATGTAATTTCAATGTATATGCGATCTTTCAGAAAAGGAGTCAGAATATAAAAGATCAAAGAGAAACTGGTACAATGTAACATGTTTCCATGGAATATCCCGATGACAAACTTTTGTTGTGGAAATTTAAATGAACATATGCTACAAGAGATGGGTTGCCAGGAAGATACTGATATGCAGATCAATAAATAAAGAAGCATTTCAATATAAGAAAAAGTACTAACCATGAACTTGTAGAACCACAGGTATACTTGTGGTACCGGCAACATTTTGAGCATTACAAACATACGTCCCTGCATCACTCTCTCTTACTTGCTTTATTATAATGAAGCCATTTCTTGATACACGCAATCTGGTGAGGATAAAAAAAAAAATCAATGGTGAGGTAAATTTCTTCAAATATATATTGTCATACCTGTTCCTTGGATATCCCTTATGAATAGTGGCGAAGGTGGAATAAAGTCAATTTTCTCATTACCATACACTTCATCCTAACACACTACATTCCTTTCACTTACCCATCCTTTCTTGATCAATTCTTCTAACACTATTTTCACATCTTATAAATAGCCTTTCTTTTACACCCACTGGATCTACCAACTTAATAAATCCTTGTCGTTTCATTCAGTACCATTTTATCCATGTGGCTGAACCAACTATGTCGTCTAGTATACCTCTGCCTACCTGTTTGAGTTTAATGGTAGAGGCTGGCCATCCTTACTCCAAGAGAAGGTAGGTTTAGGGTCGGTTTTGACTGGACATTTAAGTCGAGCAACATCTCCTTTAAGGACCACCACATCTTCATCTTCTCTGTTAGTCTTAACCCTCGGAGGAACTGAAACAAATATATGCAATTCTTATTTGTTATTATGTAAAGTGAAGAAAATATATATAAAATCTTTCTGAAAAACTACATGTTACAAAGTTAAGTAATTAATAATTCTTACAACAAAATCCGCAGCAATACTAGAAAGAAATGCAAAGTTAAATACCCCCCAAAAAATTAAGTAAATAAATAAAATAAAATAAATTAAATTAAATTAAATACTTACCCAGTACAGAGAGACTAAGGGTGAGAGAGGAGTTGCCAGCCAAGTTAGTAGCAACACACTGGTACCTTCCCTCATCCTTCGGTCTTACCAAAGGAATCCTCAATGCTCCATCACTGTCTATCACCATCCCTTCTGCGGGTAGTAGTGATTAGGAAAAGATTTATAACCAACTTGCCTCCATAGTTTCAAATATTTAATTATGTGCATTGATAAAACAGTCGTAAAGAGAAGTTAGGAGAGACCAATACTTCAAACTGTTTAAAGTAAGTAATATTTCAAATTATTTAATATGAACTCCATTGCAGATAAATCATATGGGTATATACAAACCAGGAAAATATAATGTAAGAAAACGGCAGAAAATAGACAAAAGAAATGCATCAAACCACTTTTCTAGTCAGCAATTAGATAATTTTTGATGTCATGAATTTTTCCATAATCCATACAAATATATGCCTCAAGGCTTTGCCATGACTTCAATGTTGTGTACAAGTCTACGGACTGCACTCAAAATCGTAAAAGCAGATGTAAGCAAAACAAAAGACAAAATATATATTTTTTATACTATACAATGAAGCTGATAAAGTAACCTACCTCTACCAGGATAGATGAGTGAACCTTCATAGAACCAAGTAATTTGTGGAGGAGGGTTGGCCATGACCACTGTGCAGGGCAGGGTGACAGCTGACCCCTTGGCCACCTCTATATTAGGCACAAGTGGAGCTGCTACTAAGGGTGCCACTACAACGAAATGAAAACCATATCATTACAGTGATCTCACTTTGGTGATCATTCTAATGGATGTACATGAATTAGTAAAATAACACTGAACATATTTGATTAGCACTTGTCTATCTGTTCCATGCCAACACCATTGCCAACATTAATGAATACTGTACAACATTACAACAAATATCCAGCACCACATGATCACCCCTTTCATAATGCAATGTATACTCACATAGTCCAGAAAGGGAGAGTGAAGCCTGCAGCTGTAGCCTCCCATACTGGTTCACAATCATGCAGGTGTACGTTCCTTCATCCTCTACCTTCACATCTGTGGATAATTTTGTTCTAAGACTAATAATTACGCAGTAAAATTAAACAGTATCTTTTTCCACAACAAGACTTTCTTCCTCATTTTCTCGAAAGCTATTAGGGATATTGGAAATATCATTGCAGCATCTGATAGACCTAATTAAACTCTCCTACTGTCATTATGAATATTTGTTCTATGACTAATAATTACACAGTAAAATGAAACCGTATCTTTTTTCCAAAACATAACTTTACTCCTCATTTTTTTTAAAGCTATTAAAGATATTGGAAATATCATTGCAGATTCTGATAAACCTAATTAAACTCTACATCTGTCATTATGAATATTTGTTCTATGACTAAAAATTACGCAGTAAAATTAAACTGTATCTTTTTTCCAAAACATAAATTTCCTCATTTTCTCGAAAGCTATTAGAGATATTGGAAATATCATTGCAACATTTGATAGACCTAATTAAACTCTACAACTGTCATTATGAATATTTGTTCTTTGACTAATAATTACGCAGTAAAATTAAACCATATCTGTTTTCCAAAACATGACTTTCTTCCTTATTTTCTCGAAAGCTATTAGAGATAATGGAAATATCATCACAGCATCTAATACACCTAATTAAACTGTACAACTGTCATTATGAATATTTGTTCTATGACTAATAATTACGCAGTAAAATGAAACCATATATTTATATAAAAACATGACTTTCCTCCTCATTTTCTCGAAAGCTATTAGAGATATTGAAAATATCATGCAGCATCTGATACACCTAATTAAACTGTACAACTGTGATTATGAATATTTGTTTTATGACTAATAATTACGCAGTAAAATGAAACTTTATATTTATATGAAAACATGAATTTCCTCCTTATTTTCTCGAAAGCTATTAGAGATATTGGAAATATCATTGCAGCATCTGATACACCTAATTAAACTGTACAACTGTCATTATGAATATTTGTTCTATGACTAATAATTACGCAGTAAAATTAAACTTTATATTTATATAAAAACATGACTTTCCTCCTTATTTTCTCGGAAGCTATTAGAGATATTGGAAATATCATTGCAGCATCTGATACACCTAATTAAACTGTAAAACTGCGATGATGAATATTTGTTCTATGATTAATAATTATGCAGTAAA
Organism: Metacarcinus magister; assembly: GCA_029783475.1. Lineage (NCBI taxonomy): Eukaryota > Metazoa > Arthropoda > Malacostraca > Decapoda > Cancridae > Metacarcinus > Metacarcinus magister. Next base: position 2,652,419 of record JAPQNM010000046.1, read on the forward strand.
ATGAAACTTTATATTTATATAAAAACATGACTTTCCTCCTTTTTTTCTCGAAAGCTATTAGAGATATTGGAAATATCATTGCAGCATCTGATACACCTAATTAAACTGTACAACTGTCATTATGAATGTTTGTTCTGTGACTAATAATTACGCAGTAAAATTAAACCAAATATTTATATAAAAACATGACTTTCCTCCTTTTTTTCTTGAACGCTATTAGAGATATTGGAAATATCATTGCAGCATCTGATACACCTAATTAAACTGTACAACTGTCATTATGAATATTTGTTCTATGACTAATAATTACCCGGTAAAGTGAAACTATATTTATATAAAAACATGACTTTCCTCATTTTCTTGAAAGCTATTAGAGATATTTACATAATTCATATATTTTCTTTTTTATGTTAAATATATTTTTTCAAAAACCAAAAAAAACACACTTGGACCGGGTTTTTTTGAGTGGGTTTTTTTGGGTGGGTTTTTTCAATGCCAACCCTGTAGGATATGGTCCAATCAAATTAGCTAAAGAACAACACATAACAGATTGATTAAAGATTATGAAATTTTGCAATTAATGATATTTATCTGATCACTTACTCTTAATTCTGAGGTTACCATCCCTATCTTGTGCAAAATGGGATGGAAGGCGGGACCCATCACCCTTGTACCATGTGATAGAAGGCTCTGGTACTCCTACTCCGTAACATGAAAATCCTCCCATACCACCTATTTCAACCACATTGTCTGAAATCCATTAAAATTCATGTCATTTATCATAATTATCATTACCATCAATATCATCACTTCCATTAAACACTCCCCAAACTGAACTGATACTGAAAGCATTCAAAAGATAAACACTGCCCAGTGCAATAACTTATCCAGCCATGAATATATCATTCAAGTACAGTATAGTTGCCTACTATGAAAAAGTATGGTTGACACTTTAAAATTCAAAATAAAAAACTCACGATATACAAACTATTGAAATTATGCATTGCTACCCCACTCATTAAATAAGTTTTGGTTTATGACTGAGCTGTACATCAACTATTTTCTTCATTAATGTAACTCTTTATTGTCATCATACACTTACCAGAAGGAGCTTGAATGACTGTGGGTGCAGCACCAACCCTTAAAGATACTTGTGCTTCAGCTTCACCAACCCAGTTCACAGCCTTACAAGTGTACTGACCACCATCATTCTCCTGGACACCCAAAATCTTTAGGTAATCCTCTTCTATCTGTAACATAAATCAATATATTTTTCATCATATAACAGTATTTCTAGTTTTAAATGTATTTAAACATTTTCATTATTTGTGTTGAGGACAATTTCAACATTTCAAAGTTGTTTTTATTCAGGAGCTGCCTCGTGTAGGTCATTAACTGGCCTCTTGCAGTCTCCTCATTTCTTATGTTCTTATGTTCTTATACTCAATTCAATATATATTTTCTGATGCCTCGCTCCCACCTAGTGTCCCCGAAGGTGGTGACTATGGTAAAAGAGCCTCCACTTTTTATTATCTAAATACTTCCTCTTTGCTATTCAAGGTCTCCCCCATCTACTAGCACACCTCTCACTCATGTACTCCTTTACCCTATTCTTCCACCTTCCAATTGACCTTCCTCTCTTACTAATACTCTCACCCTTCCATCTCGTCTTTCCACATGCTCCTCTGAAATACAATAGGAAAAGTATCTGCTGCAAATAATAATAAATGAAGGAGAAACAACAGTCACCAGTACCTGTATGAAGGACATAGGAACCAGCATTGAGCCATCTTTGAGCCAAACCAATATTGGTTGAGGAATTCCTGTCATCAAGCACTGCAGCTTTACCTGCCAATCAAAGAGAAACAGTTGTGCATTGTGAAATGTAAACAGAATGATACTCATCTAAGATCATAAGACACCATAAATGAGTGGTATTAGTTATATATTAGTTATATATATTTGCAATTTCATTTCCAGAGCCGAATTTTATCGAAGGCATACTATTTTGGTCAATGGGATGTTTTCATATTCAATATACAGACTATATACAGTGGTAGTATTACCATAATGCATGACTGGTTACCTCTCACAATAATAATGTAATTTTTCACAATTGTGTACAAATTCTAAGGCATGTTCTTATTTTCAAGGTCAACAGTCTAAGGTAATACCAGGTTTATGAATATGCAATTACGGCATTGAACACAAGAATATCCACAAACGACACTTACTGTTTCTCCGCTGCCCACAAACAATTCTTCTTCAACTGCTGTTACTTGGGGAGCCTCGCTGTATCTCAACGTGGATACTGCCTTGGCTGGAAAAAATACAGAAGTAATATTTTTGTATTTTTACCAAGTGTTTTCTTTTCCTTTTGTTTGTGTGTGTGACGCAGCAGACACAAGCATTACATTGGCCACTGGCTATTACTGTGACTGTTACACAACATAACATAATCTATATTTCATCATTGTGTTCAGTGAGTTAAGGTTTAACCCATTCAGTTCTTGCGGTACACCGTATGTGCCAGCAGCGTCTCCCTCTCCTGTGTTTGCGGCACGACGTCTGTGCCAAGATCTTTATATCATTCCCATGCATATACCAAACGTATGATGACAATATGTATAGGCCAGTGTAACAACTTTTATCATTATTTACAAATTTCTATTGTCTTATGTATCAGAATTACCGTTCTTATGAGTATTTATGTGATATTCAATAGATAATTTTACGGTACAATAACTGCGGTTTGGCAACACCGCCGGCAGCAATATATAACCGTCGCTCCGTCGGCCGTCAGCAACGGGCTCTTCTAGCTAGCATTAGATATGGGATATTGAAAATATTGGAAATATTGGAAATATCATTGCAGCATCTGATACACCTAATTAAACTGTACAACTGTCATTATGAATATTTGTTTTATGACTAATAATTACGCAGTAAAATGAAACTTAATATTTATATAAAAACATGACTTTCCTCCTCATTTTCCCGAAAGCTATTAGAGATATTGGAAATATCATTGCAGCATCTGATACACCTAATTAAACTGTACAACTGATATTATGAATATTTGTTCTGTGACTAATAATTACGCAGTAAAATTAAACTTAATATTTATTTAAAAACATGACTTTCCTCCTCATTTTCTCGAAAGCTATTAGAAATATTGGAAATATCATTGCAGCATCTGATACAACTAATTAAACTGTACAAGTGATATTATGAATATTTGTTCTATGGCTAATAATTACGCAGTAAAATGAAACTTAATATTTATATAAAAACATGACTTTCCTCCTCATTTTCTCGAAAGCTATTAGAGATATTGGAAATATCATTGCAGGTTCTGATACACCTAATTAAACTGTACAACTCTCATTATGAATATTTGTTCTATGACTAATAATTACGCAGTAAAATGAAACTTAATATTTATATAAAAACATGATTTTCCTCCTCATTTTCGAGAAAGCTATTAGAGATATTGGAAATATCATTGCAGAATCTGATAGACCTGATTAGAATCTACTACTGTCATTATGAATATTTTCACTAGTACTAATAAATACTGAATTTTACTTTTTTAAAAATTACTTTCTTCCTCATTTTCTCGAAAGCTATTAGAGATATTGGAAATATCATTGCATCATCTGATACACCTAATTCAACTGTACAACTGATATTATGAATATTTGTTCTATGACTAATAATTACGCAGTTAAATAAAACCTTATTTTTATATAAAAAAATTATTTTCCTCGTCATTTTCTCGAAAGCTATTAGAGATATTGGAAATATAATTGCAGCATCTGATAGACCTAATTAAACTGTACAACTGATATTATGAATATTTGTTCTATGACTAATAATTACGCAGAAAAATGAAACTTAATATTTATATAAAAACATGAATTTCCTCCTCATTTTCTCGAAACCTATTAGAGATATTGGAAATATCACTGCAGCATCTGATAGACCTAATTAAACTGTAAAACTGAAATTATTAATATTTGTTCTATGACTAATAATTACGCAGTAAAATTAAACTTTATATTTATATAAAAACATGATTTTCCTACTAATTTTCTCGAAAGCTATTAGAGATATTGGAAATATCATTACAGCATCTGATACACCTAATTAAACTGTACAACTGTCATTATGAATATTTGTTCTATGACTAATAATTACTCAGTAAAATGAAACTTAATATTTTTATATAAACATAACTTTTCTCCTCATTTCCTCAAAAGCTATTAGAGATATTGGAAATATCATTGAAGCATCTGATACACCTAATTAAACTGTACAACTGTCATTATTAATATTTGTTCTATGACTAATAATTACGCAGTAAAATGAAACTTAATATTTATATAATAACATGACTTTCCTCCTCATTTTCCCGAAAGCTATTAGAGATATTGGAAATATCATTGCAGCATCTAATACACCTAATTAAACTGTACGACTGTCATTATGAATATTTGTTCTATGACTAACAATTACGCAGTACAATTAAACTTAATATTTATTTAAAAACATGACTTTCCTCCTCATTTTCTCGAAAGCTATTAGAGATATTGGAAATATCATTGCAGCATCTGATACACCTAATTAAACTGTACAACTGTGATTATGAATATTTGTTCTAAGACTAATAATTACGCAGTAAAATGAAACTTAATATTTATATAAAAACATGACTTTCCTCCTCATTTTCCCGAAAGCTATTAGAGATATTAGAAATATGATTGCAGCATCTGATACACCTAATTAAACTGTACAACTGTCATTATGAATATTTGTTCTATGACTAATAATTACGCAGAAAAATGAAACTTAATATTTATATAAAAACATGAATTTCCTCCTCATTTTCTCGAAAGCTATTAGAGATATTGGAAATATCACTGCAGCATCTGATAGACCTAATTAAACTGTAAAACTGAAATTATTAATATTTGTTCTATGACTAATAATTACGCAGTAAAATTAAACTTTATATTTATATAAAAACATGATTTTCCTCCTAATTTTCTCGAAAGCTATTAGAGATATTGGAAATATCATTACAGCATCTGATACACCCAATTAAACTGTACAACTGTCATTATGAATATTTGTTCTATGACTAATAATTACGCAGTAAAATGAAACTTAATATTTATTTGAAAACATGAATTTCCTCCTCATTTTCTCAAAAGTTATTAAAGATATTGGAAATATCATTGACACATCTGATACACCTAATTAAACTGTACAACTGATATTATGAATATTTGTTCTATGACTAATAATAACGCAGTAAAATGAAACTTTATATTTATATAAAAACATGATTTTCCTCCTCATTTTCCAGAAAGCTATTAGAAATATTGGAAATATCATTGCAGCATCTGATACACCTAATTAAACTGTATAACTGTCATTTTGAATATTTGTTTCATGACTAATAATTACGCAGTAAAATGAAACTTAATATTTATATACAAACATTACTTTCCTCCTAATTTTCCCGAAAGCTATTAGAGATATTGGAAATATCATTGAGGCTTCTGATACACCTAATTAAACTGTACAACTGTCATTATGAATATTTGTTTTATGACTAATAATTACGCAGTAAAATGAAACTTAATATTTATATAAAAACATGATTTTCCTCCTCATTTTCTCGAAAGCTATTAGAGATATTGAAAATATCACTGCAGCATCTGATAGACCTAATTAAACTGTAAAACTGACATTATGAATATTTGTTCTATGACTAATAATTACGCAGTAAAATGAAACTTAATATTTATATAAAAACATGACTTTCCTCCTCATTTTCTCGAAAGCTATTAGAGATATTGGAAATATCATTGCAGCATTTCATACACCTAATTAAACTGTACAACTGTCATTATGAATATATGTTCTATGACTAATAATTACGCAGTAAAATGAAACTTAATTTTTATATAAAAACATGAATTTCCCCCTCATTTTCTCGAAAGCTATTAGAGATATTGGAAATATCATTGCAGCATCTGATACACCTAATTAAACTGTACAACTCTCATTATGAATATTTGTTCTATGACTAATAATTACGCAGTAAAATGAAACTTAATATTTTTATATAAACATAACTTTTCTCCTCATTTTCTCGAAAGCTATTAGAGATATTGAAAATATCACTGCAGCATCTGATAGACCTAATTAAACTGTAAAACTGACATTATGAATATTTGTTCTATGACTAATAATTACGCAGTAAAATGAAACTATATTTATATAAAAACATGATATTCCTCCTCATTTTCTCGAAAGCTATTAGAGATATTGGAAATATCATTCCAGCATCTGATAGACCTGATTAAAATCTACTACTGTCATTATGAATATTTTCACTAGTACTAATAAATACTGAATTTTACTTTTTTTTAAATTACTTTCTTCCTCGTTTTCTCGAAAGCTATTAGAGATATTGGAAATATCATTGCATCATCTGATACACCTAATACAACTGTACAACTGATATTATGAATATTTGTTCTATGACTAATAATTACGCAGTAAAATAAAACCGTATTTTTATATAAAAACATGACTTTCCTCGTCATTTTCTCGAAAGCTATTAGAGATATTGGAAATATCATTGCAGCATCTGATACAACTAATTAAACTGTACAACTGTCATTATTAATATTTTTATCTATGACTAATAATTACGCAGTAAAATGAAACTTAATTTTTATATAAAAAAATGAATTTCCTCCTCATTTTCTCGAAAGCTATTAAAGATATTGGAAATATCATTGAAGTATCTAATAGACCTAATTAAAGTGTAAAACTGCAATTATGAATATTTGTTCTATGCCTAATAATTACGCAGTAAAATGAAACTTTATATTTATATAAAAACATGAATTTCCTCATTTTCTCGAAAGCTATTAGAAATATTGGAAATATCAATGCAGCATCTGATACACCTAATTAAACTGTACAACTTTCATTATGAATATTTGTTCTATGACTAATAATTACGCAGTAAAATGAAACTTAATATTTATTTAAAAACATGAATTTCCTCCTCATTTTCTCAAAAGCTATTAAAGATATTGGAAATATCATTGCAACATCTGATACACCTAATTAAACTGTACAACTGATATTATGAATATTTGTTCTATGAATAATAATAACGCAGTAAAATGAAACTTTATATTTATATAAAATAATGACTTTCCTCCTCATATTCCCGAAAGCTATTAGAAATATTGGAGATATCATTGCAGCATCTGATACACCTAATTAAACTGTACAACTGTGATTATGAATATTTGTTCTATGACTAATAATTACGCAGTAAAATAAAACCGTATTTTTATATAAAAACATGACTTTCCTCGTCATTTTCTCGAAAGCTATTAGAGATATTGGAAATATCATTGCAGCATCTGATACAACTAATTAAACTGTACAACTGTCATTATTAATATTTGTTCTATGACTAATAATTACGCAGTAAAATGAAACTTAATATTTATATAAAAAAATGAATTTCCTCCTCATTTTCTCGAAAGCTATTAAAGATATTAGAAATATCATTGCAGTATCTAATAGACCTAATTAAAGTGTAAAACTTAAATTATGAATATTTGTTCTATGACTAATAATTACGCAGTAAAATGAAACTTTATATTTATATAAAAACATGAATTTCCTCATTTTCTCGAAAGCTATTAGAAATATTGGAAATATCAATGCAGCATCTGATACACCTAATTAAACTGTACAACTGTCATTATGAATATTTGTTCTATGACTAATAATTACGCAGTAAAATGAAACTTAATATTTATTTAAAAACATGAATTTCCTCTTCATTTTCTCAAAAGCTATTAAAGATATTGGAAATATCATTGCAACATCTAATACACCTAATTAAACTGTACAACTGATATTATGAATATTTGTTCTATGACTAATAATAACGCAGTAAAATGAAACTTTATATTTGTATAAAAACATGACTTTCCTCCTCATATTCCCAAAAGCTATTAGAAATATTGGAAATATCATTGCAGCATCTGATACACCTGATTACACTGTACAACTGTCATTTTGAATATTTGTTGTATGACTAATAATAACACAGTAAAATGAAACTTTATATTTATATAAAAACATGACTTTCCTCCTCATTTTCCGGAAAGCTATTAGAAATATTGGAAATATCATTGCAGCATCTGATACACCTAATTAAACTGTACAACTGTCATTTTGAATATTTGTTTTATGACTAATAATTACGCAGTAAAATGAAACTTAATATTTATATACAAACATGACTTTCCTTCTAATTTTCGCGAAAGCTATTAGAGATATTGGAAATATCATTGAGGCATCTGATACACCTAATTAAACTGTACAACTGTGATTATGAATATTTTTCTAAGACTAATAATTACGCAGTAAAATGAAACTTAATATTTATATAAATACATGAATTTCCTCCTCATTTTCCCGAAAGCTATTAGGGATATTGGAAATATCATTGCATCATCTGATACACCTAATACAACTGTACAACTGATATTATGAATATTTGTTCTATGACTAATAATTACGCAGTAAAATAAAACCGTATTTTTATATAAAAATATGACTTTCCTTGTCATTTTCTCGAAAGCTATTAGAGATATTGGAAATATAATTGCAGCATCTGATACACCTAATTCAACTGTACAACTCTCATTATGAATATTTGTTCTATGACTAATAATTACGCAGTAAAATGAAACTTAATTTTTATATAAAAACATGACTTTCCTCCTCATTTTCTCGAAAGCTATTAGAGATAATAGAAATATCACTGCAGCAGCTGATACACCTAATTAAACTGTACAACTGTCATTATGAATATTTTTTCTATGACTAATAATTACGCAGTAAAATGAAACTTGATATTTATTTAAAAACATGAATTTCCTCCTCATTTTCCCGAAAACTATTAGAGATATTGGAAATATCATTGCAGCATCTGATACACCTAATTAAACTGTACAACTGTCATTATGAATATTTGTTCTATGACTAACAATTACGCAGTAAAATTAAACTTAATATTTATTTAAAAACATGACTTTCCTCCTATTTTCTCGAAAGCTATTAGAGATATTGGAAGTATCATTGGAGCATCTGATACACCTAATTAAACTGTACAACTGTGATTATGAATATTTGTTCTAAGACTAATAATTACGCAGTAAAATGAAACAATATTTATATAAAAACATGACTTTTCTCCTCATTTTCCCGAAAGCTATTAAAGATATTGGAAATATAATTGCAGCATCTGATACACCTAATTAAACTGTACAACTGTCATTATGAATATTTGTTCTATGACTAATAATTACGCAGAAAAATGAAACTTAATATTTATATAAAAACATGAATTTCCTCCTCATTTTCTCGAAACCTATTAGAGATATTGGAAATATCACTGCAGCATCTGATAGACCTAATTAAACTGTAAAACTAAAATTATTAATATTTGTTCTATGACTAATAATTACGCAGTAAAATTAAACTTTATATTTATATAAAAACATGATTTTCCTCCTAATTTTCTCGAAAGCTATTAGAGATATTGGAAATATCATTACAGCATCTGATACACCTAATTAAACTGTACAACTGTCATTATGAATATTTGTTCTATGACTAATAATTACTCAGTAAAATGAAACTTAATATTTTTATATAAACATAACTTTTCTCCTCATTTCCTCAAAAGCTATTAGAGATATTGGAAATATCATTGCAGCATCTGATACACCTAATTAAACTGTACAACTGTCATTATTAATATTTGTTCTATGACTAATAATTACGCAGTAAAATGAAACTTAATATTTATATAAAAACATGACTTTCCTCCTCATTTTCTCGAAAGCTATTAGAGATATTGGAAATATCATTGCAGATTTTAATACACCTAATTAAACTGTACAACTGTCATTATGAATATTTGTTCTATGACTAATAATTACGCAGTAAAATGAAACTTAATTTTTATATACAAACATGAATTTCCCCCTCATTTTCTCGAAAGCTATTAGAGATATTTGAAATATCATTGCAGCATCTGATACACCTAATTAAACTGTACAACTCTCATTATGAATATTTGTTCTATGACTAATAATTACGCAGTAAAATGAAACTTAATATTTATATAAAAACATGATTTTCCTCCTCATTTTCTCGAAAGCTTTTAGAGATAGTGAAAATATCACTGCAGCATCTGATAGACCTAATTAAACTGTAAAACTGACATTATGAATATTTGTTCTATGACTAATAATTACGCAGTAAAATGAAACTATATTTTTATATAAAAACACAATATTCCTCCTCATTTTCTCGAAAGCTATTAGAGATATTTGAAATATCATTGCAGCATCTGATACACCTAACTAAAATCTACTACTGTCATTATGAATATTTTCACTAGTACTAATAAATACTGAATTTTACTTTTTTTTAAATTACTTTCTTCCTCGTTTTCTCGAAAGCTATTAGAGATATTGGAAATATCATTGCATCATCTGATACACCTAATACAACTGTACAACTGATATAATGAATATTTGTTCTATGACTAATAATTACGCATTAAAATAAAACCGTATTTTTATATAAAAACATGACTTTCCTTGTCATTTTCTCGAAAGCTATTAGAGATATATGAAATATAATTGCAGCATCTGATACACCTAATTCAACTATACAACTCTCATTATGAATATTTGTTCTATGACTAATAATTACGCAGTAAAATGAAACTTAATTTTTATATAAAAACATGACTTTCCTCCTCATTTTCTCGAAAGCTATTAGAGATATTAGAAATATCATTGCAGCAGCTGATACACCTAATTAAACTGTACAACTGATATTATGAATATTTTTTCTATGACTAATAATTACGCAGTAAAATGAAACTTAATATTTATTTAAAAACATGAATTTCCTCCTCATTTTCCCGAAAACTATTAGAGATATTGGAAATATCATTGCAGCATCTGATACACCTAATTAAACTGTACAACTGTCATTATGAATATTTGTTCTATGACTAACAATTACGCAGTAAAATTAAACTTAATATTTATTTAAAAACATGACTTTCCTCCTATTTTCTCGAAAGCTGTTAGAGATATTGGAAGTATCATTGGAGCATCTGATACACCTAATTAAACTGTACAACTGTCATTATGAATATTTGTTCTATGACTAATAATTACTCAGTAAAATGAAACTTAATATTTTTATATAAACATAACTTTTCTCCTCATTTCCTCAAAAGCTATTAGAGATATTGGAAATATCATTGCAGCATCTGATACACCTAATTAAACTGTACAACTGCCATTATTAATATTTGTTCTATGACTAATAATTACGCAGTAAAATGAAACTTAATATTTATATAAAAACATGACTTTCTTCCTTTTCCCGAAAGCTATTAGAGATATTGGAAATATAATTGCAGCATCTGATAGACCTAATTAAACTGTACAACTGATATTATGAATATTTGTTCTATGACTAATAATTACGCAGTAAAATGAAACTTAATATTTATTTAAAAACATGATTTTCCTCCTCATTTTCTCGAAAGCTATTAGAGATATTGGAAATATCATTGCAACAGCTGATACACCTAATTAAACTGTACAACTGGTATTATGAATATTTTTTCTATGACAAATAATTACGCAGTAAAATGAAACTTAATATTTATTTTAAAAAATTAATTTCCTCCTCATTTTCCCGAAAGCTATTAGAGATATTGGAAATATCATTGCAGCATCTAATACACCTAATTAAACTGTACGACTGTCATTATGAATATTTGTTCTATGACTAACAATTACGCAGTAAAATTAAACTTAATATTTATTTAAAAACATGACTTTCCTCCTCATTTTCTCGAAAGCTATTAGAGATATTGGAAATATCATTGCAGCATCTGATACACCTAATTAAACTGTACAACTGTGATTATGAATATTTGTTCTAAGACTAATAATTAAGCAGTAAAATGAAACTTAATATTTATATAAAAACATGACTTTCCTCCTCATTTTCCCGAAAGCTATTAGAGATATTGGAAATATGATTGCAGCATCTGATACACCTAATTAAACTGTACAACTGTCATTATGAATATTTGTTCTATGACTAATAATTACGCAGAAAAATGAAACTTAATATTTATATAAAAACATGAATTTCCTCCTCATTTTCTCGAAAGCTATTAGAGATATTGGAAATATCACTGTAGCATCTGATAGACCTAATTAAACTGTAAAACTGAAATTATTAATATTTGTTCTATGACTAATAATTACGCAGTAAAATTCAACTTTATATTTATATAAAAACATGATTTTCCTCCTAATTTTCTCGAAAGCTATTAGAGATATTGGAAATATCATTACAGCATCTGATACACCCATTTAAACTGTACAACTGTCATTATGAATATTTGTTCTATGACTAATAATTACGCAGTAAAATGAAACTTAATATTTATTTGAAAACATGAATTTCCTCCTCATTTTCTCAAAAGATATTAAAGATATTGGAAATATCATTGCAACATCTGATACACCTAATTAAACTGTACAACTGATATTATGAATATTTGTTCTATGACTAATAATAACGCAGTAAAATGAAACTTTATATTTATATAAAAACATGATTTTCCTCCTCATTTTCCCGAAAGCTATTAGAAATATTGGAAATATCATTGCAGCATCTGATACACCTAATTAAACTGTACAACTGTCATTTTGAATATTTGTTTCATGACTAATAATTACGCAGTAAAATGAAACTTAATATTTATATATAAACATGACTTTCCTCCTCATTTTCCCGAAAGCTATTAGAGATATTGGAAATATCATTGCAGCATCTGATACACCTAATTAAACTGTACAACTGATATTATGAATATTTGTTCTATGGCTAATAATTACGCAGTAAAATGAAACTTAATATTTATATAAAAACATGATTTTCCTCCTCATTTTCTCGAAAGCTATTAGAGATATTGAAAATATCACTGCAGCATCTGATAGACCTAATTAAACTGTAAAACTGACATTATGAATATTTGTTCTATGACTAATAATTACGCAGTAAAATGAAACTTAATATTTATATATAAACATGACTTTCCTCCTCATTTTCCCGAAAGCTATTAGAGATATTGGAAATATCATTGCAGCATCTGATACACCTAATTAAACTGTACAACTGATATTATGAATATTTCTTCTATGACTAATAATTACGCAGTAAAATGAAACTTAATATTTATATAAAAACATGAATTTCCTCCTCATTTTCTCGAAAGCTATTAAAGATATTGGAAATATCATTGCAGTATCTAATAGACCTAATTAAACTGTAAAACTGAAATTATGACTATTTGTTCTATGACTAATAATTACGCAGTAAAATGAAACTTTATATTTATATAAAAACATGAATTTCCTCCTCATTTTCTCGAAAGCTATTAGAAATATTGGAAATATCAATGCAGCATCTGATACACCTAATTAAACTGTACAACTGTCATTACGAATATTTGTTCTATGACTAATAATTACGCAGTAAAATGAAACTTAATATTTATTTAAAAACACGAATTTCCTCCTCATTTTCTCAAAAGCTATTAAAGATATTGGAAATATCATTGCAACATCTGATACACCTAATTAAACTGTACAACTGATATTATGAATATTTGTTCTATGACTAATAATAACACAGTAAAATGAAACTTTATATTTATATAAAAACATGACTTTCCTCCTCATTTTCCGGAAAGCTATTAGAAATATTGGAAATATCATTGCAGCATCTGATAAACCTAATTAAACTGTACAACTGTCATTTTGAATATTTGTTTTATGACTAATAATTACGCAGTAAAATGAAACTTAATATTTATATACAAACATGACTTTCCTCCTAATTTTCCCGAAAGCTATTAGAGATATTGGAAATATCATTGAGGCATCTGATACACCTAATTAAACTGTACAACTGTCATTATGAATATTTGTTTTATGACTAATAATTACGCAGTAAAATGAAACTTAATATTTATATAAAAACATGACTTTCCTCCTCATTTTCCCGAAAGCTATTAGAGATATTGGAAATATCTTTACAGCATCTGATACACCTAATTAAACTGTACAACTGTCATTATGAATATTTGTTCTATGACTAATAATTACGCAGTAAAATGAAACTTAATATTTATATATAAACATGACTTTCCTCCTCATTTTCCCGAAAGCTATTAGAGATATTGGAAATATCATTGCAGCATCTGATACACCTAATTAAACTGTACAACTGATATTATGAATATTTGTTCTATGGCTAATAATTACGCAGTAAAATGAAACTTAATATTTATATAAAAACATGACTTTCCTCCTCATTTTCTCGAAAGCTATTAGAGATATTGGAAATATCATTGCAGCATTTAATACACCTAATTAAACTGTACAACTGTCATTATGAATATTTGTTCTATGACTAATAATTACGCAGTAAAATGAAACTTAATTTTTATATAAAAACATGAATTTCCCCCTCATTTACTCGAAAGCTATTAGAGATATTGGAAATATCATTGCAGCATCTGATACACCTAATTAAACTATACAACTCTCATTATGAATATTTGTTCTATGACTAATAATTATGCAGTAAAATGAAACTTAATATTTATATAAAAACATAAATTTCCTCCTCATTTTCTCGAAAGCTATTAGAGATATTGAAAATATCACAGCAGCATCTGATAGACCTAATTAAACTGTAAAACTGACATTATGAATATTTGTTCTATGACTAATAATTACGCAGTAAAATGAAACTATATATTTATATAAAAACATGATATTCCTCCTCATTTTCTCGAAAGCTATTAGAGATATTTGAAATATCATTGCAGCATCTGATAGACCTGATTAAAATCTACTACTGTCATTATGAATATTTTCACTAGTACTAATAAATACTGAATTTTACTTTTTTTTAAATTACTTTCTTCCTCGTTTTCTTGAAAGCTATTAGAGATATTGGAAATATCATTGCATCATCTGATACACCTAATTCAACTGTACAACTGATATTATGAATATTTGTTCTATGACTAATAATTACGCAGTAAAATAAAACAGTATTTTTTATATAAAAACATGACTTTCCTCGTCATTTTCTTGAAAGCTATTAGAAATATTGGAAATATAATTGCAGCATCTGATAAACCTAATTAAACTGTATACTGATATTATGAATATTTGTTCTATGACTAATAATTACGCAGTAAAATGAAACTTAATATTTATTGAAAAACATGACTTTCCTCCTCATTTTCTCGAAAGCTATTAGAGATATTGGAAATATCATTACAGCATCTGATACACCTAATTAAACTGTACAACTGTCATTAAGAATATTTGTTCTATGACTAATAATTACTCAGTAAAATGAAACTTAATATTTTTATATAAACATAACTTTTCTCCTCATTTCCTCGAAACTATTAGAGATATTGGAAATATCATTGCAGCATCTGATACACCTAATTAAACTGTACAACTGTCATTATTGATATTTGTTCTATGACTAATAATTACGCAGTAAAATGAAAATTAATATTTTTATAAAAACCTGAATTTCCTCCTCATTTTCTCGAAATCTATTAGAGATATTGGAAATATCATTGCAGCATCTGATAAACCTAATTAAACTGTAAAACTGAAATTATGAATATTTGTTCTCTGACTAATAATTACGCAGTAAAATGAAACTTAATATTTATATAAAAACATGACTTTCTTCCTCATTTTCCCAAAAGCTATTAGAAATATTGGAAATATCATTGCAGCATCTGATACACCTAATTAAACTGTACAACTGTAATTATGAATATTTGTTTTATGACTAATAATTACGCAGTAAAATGAAACTTAATATTTATATAAAAACATGACTTTCCTCCTCATTTTCCCGAAAGCTTTTAGAGATATTGGAAATATAATTGCAGCATCTGATACACCTAATTAAACTGTACAACTCTTATTATGAATATTTGTTGCATGACTAATAATTACGAAGTAAAATGAAACTTAATATTTATATAAAAACATGATTTTCCTCCTCATTTTCTCGAAAGCTATTAGAGATATTGGAAATTTCATTGCAGCATCTGATAGACCTAATTAAAATCTACTACTGTCATTATTAATATTTTCACTAGTACTAATAAATACTGAATTTTACTTTTTTTAAAATTACTTTCTTCCTCGTTTTCTCGAAAGCTATTAGAGATATTGGAAATATTATTGCATGATCTGATACACCTAATTCAACTGTACAACTGATATTATGAATATTTGTTCTATGACTAATAATTACGCAGTAAAATAAAACCGTATTTTTATATAATAACTTGAATTTCCTCGTCATTTTCTTGAAAGCTATCAGAGATATTGGAAATATAATTGCAGCATCTGATAGACCTAACTAAACTGTACAACTGATATTATGAATATTATTTCTATAACTAATAATTACGCAGTAAAATGAAACTTAATATTTATATAAAAACATGAATTTCCTCCTCATTTTCTCGAAAGCTATTAGAGATATTGGAAATATCATTGCAGTGGAGTAGGCAGTAGACATCTGCTCCCCTGTGGAATACTCCAGGAGGTGTACTTACGGGGATGTAGGCAGTGCTGCAGACTGAGTGATTCCCCGTGTCCTCTCTTCCCGGTTCCCTTAGTGTCTCATTTACACAAGAGAGCAGCTGCAGCCTGCCCTCTAAAGACAACTTCTTCTACTACCTACATAACATTACTACACCTTACACTTTTACACTCTCTTCAAATCAAAATTTAAAAATGGCTTCACCACACCCAGCCTCGGAGTCCCCATCTGGGGAGGGGACCACAAATGTCCCCATGTCGGACTGCCCCTCTGCTGACGACCTCGGGTGTCTTGACACTTCCTCTAATACTTTTACTCTCGATTTCTGCAACATTCGTGGCCTTAGATCTAATTTCCAATCTGTGGAACACCATCTCTCCTCCACTAAACCTCATCTTCTCTTCCTAACTGAAACACAGTTGTATGTGACTACTGACAGCAGTCCCTTCTCTGTTCCCTCCTACTTTCTCTATCTTCATGTTCAATTCAAAGCTGGCTGTTGCGCATATGTGCGTAACGACATTACTTGCTCTCGTGCCCACAATCTTGAATCTTCAGAATTTTCTACCATCTGGCTAAGACTTCAATGTCACTCTCTAACTAAATTCATCTGTGCTGTATATCTCTCACCTAATTCCTCTGACTATGTAAAATTCTTTGACTATTTGACTTCCAAGGTGGAGCACATCCTATCTCACTTTCCTTATGCTGAGATCTTCTTGCACTGACCAACCTGGTGAACAAACCTTCAACTTTGCTATCCTTCATGACCTAGAGCAGCTAGTGCAGTTCCCTACCCGTATCCCTGACCGCCTTGGAGACACGCCCAACATTCTTGATCTTTTCCTAACTTCCAACCCTTCAGCTTACTCTGTTAAACTTTCCTCTCCGTTGGGCTCCTCCGATCACAATCTTATTTCCGTTACCTGTCCTATCACTCCAGTGCAGCCTCAGGACCCGCCTAAGCAGAGGTGCTTCTGGCATTTCAACTCTGCTAAGTGGGAAGACCTGAGGCAGTACTATTCTGATTTTCCTTGGGATGATTATTGCTACCATGTCAGAGATCCTTCTCTGTGTGCCGAGCGCATAACAGAGGTGATTATCTCTGGCATGGAGCTATACATTCCTCATACTTTCTCTAATACTAAAGCTAAAAAGCCCTGGTTTAACTCTGCTTGTTCTCGTGCTGTCAATGATAGAGAGGCGGCTCACAAACGGTACCGTAGCCATCCATCTGCTGAAACTCATGTCCCTATATATTTCTGGCCCGTAATCATGCCAAATCTATTCTCCAACTTACTAAAAACTCTTTCATCAATAGAAAATGTCAAAATCTTTCCAACTCTAACTCTTCTCGTGATTTCTGGCATCTAGCCAATAATATCTCTAACAATTTTACTTCTTCATCTTTCCCTCCTTTAATTCAACCAGATGGCCCCACAGCTGTCTCTTCTTTCTCTAAAGCTGAACTCTTCGCTCAAACCTTTGCTACCAACTCTACTTTGGATGATACTGGGCATATTCCTCCTACTCCTCCACCCTCTGACTACTTCATCCCTAAAATTAGAATTCTTTATTATGACGTTTTCCAGGCCCTCTCTGGCCTTGATTCTCGGAAGGCTTACGGTCCGGATGGAGTCCCTCCTGTTGTTCTCAAAAACTGTGCTTCCGAACTCGCTCACTGCCTGGTCAAACTCTTTCGTCTGTGTCTCTCTACTTCTACCTATCCTTCTTGCTGGAAGTTTGCTCACATTCAACCTGTCCCTAAAAAGGGTGACCGCTCCAATCCTTCTAACTACCGCCCTATAGCTTTGATTTCCTGCCTTTCTAAAGCCTTTGAATCTGTCCTTAACAAGAAGATAATGAGGCATCTATCAGCTCACAACCTTCTCTCTGATTGCCAGTATGGTTTCCGTAAAGGCCGATCTACTGGTGATCTTCTTGCTTTCCTAACTGAATCTTGGTCATCCTCTTTTAGGGACTTCGGTGAAACCTTTGCTGTCGGCCTTGACAAATCAAAAGCCTTCGATAGAGTCTGGCATAAATCTTTCATTTCTAAACTACCCTCCTACGGATTCTATCCTTCTCTCTGTACCTTCGTCTCTAGTTTCCTTTCCGACCGGTCTATTGCTGCTGTAGTGGACGGTCATTGTTCTTCTCCTAAAACTATCAACAGTGGTGTTCCTCAGGGTTCTGTCCTATCACCCACTCTCTTTCTATTATTCATCAATGATCTCCTAAATCTGACTCAATGCCCTATCCACTCCTATGCTGATGACACCACCTTGCATTTTTCAACGTCGTACAACAGACGCCCAACCCAACAAGAATTAAATGACTCAAGGCGAGATGCTATAGGACGCTTAACTTCTGATCTTTCACTTGTTTCTGATTGGAGCAGAGCAAACCTAGTTTTGTTCAATGCCTCAAAAACTCAATTTCTACAACTATCTACTCGACATAACCTTCCAGATAACTATCCCCTCTTCTTCAATAACACTCAACTTCCTCTCTCCACCACATTAAACACACTCGGTCTATCCTTTGCTAAAAATCTAAACTGGCAATTTCATATCTCTACTCTTGCTAAATCAGCTTCCAAGAAGTTAGGTGTCCTATGGCGTCTGCGTCCATTTTTCTCTCCCTCTCAGCTGCTTGCTCTGTACAGGGGCCTTATCCGCCCATATATGGAGTATGGCTCACATGTCTGGGGGGGCTCAACTCACACAGCTCTTTTAAACAGGGTGGAGTCTAAAGCTTTTCATCTCATCAACTCTCCTCCTCTAACTGACTTTCTTGATTCTTTAAGTCACCGCCGCAATGTTGCATCTTTATCTATCTTTTACCGCTATTTTCATGCTGACTGCTCTTCTGAACTTGCTAACTGCATGCCTCCCCCCTTCCCGCGGCCTCGCTGCACAAGACTTTCTACTTCTTCTCATCCTTATTCTGTCCATCTTCCTAATGCAAGAGTTAACCAGTATCTTCACTCTTTCATCCCTTACACTGGTAAACTCTGGAACTCTCTTCCTTTGTCTGTTTTTCCACCTGCCTATGACTTGAACTCTTTCAAGAGAGGAGTGTCAAGACACCTCTAATGTTAACTGGATCTCCACCCCTTGATTCTATTCTCCTACTGTCCTCTTTACAGGGTCTGGCGACAAGCGGGATTTTTTTTTACTTATTTCAGTTTTCCCTTAGCTATTACCCTTTTAATATTAAAAGTATCTAATAGACCTAATTAAACTGTAAAACTGAAATTATGAATATTTGTTCTATGACTAATAATTACGCAGTAAAATGAAACTTTATATTTATATAAAAACATGACTTTCCTCCTCATTTTCTCGAAAGCTATTAGAGATATTGGAAATATCAATGCAGCATCTGATACACCTAATTAAACTGTACAACTGTCATTATGAATATTTGTTCTATGACTAATAATTAAGCAGTTAAATGAAACTTAATATTTATATAAAAACATGACTTTCCTCCTCATTTTCCCGAAAGCTATTAGAGATATTGGAAATATCATTGCAGATTCTGATATACCTAATTAAACTGTACAACTGTCATTATGAATATTTGTTCTATGACTAATAATTACGCAGTAAAATGAAACTTAATATTTATTTAAAAACATGAATTTCCTCCTCATTTTCTCGAAAGCTATTAAAGATATTGGAAATATCATTGCAGCATCTGATACACCTAATTAAACTGTACAAATGATATTATGAATATTTGTTCTATGACTAATAATTACGCAGTAAAATGAAACTTAATATTTATATAAAAACATGACTTTCCTCCTCATTTTCCCGAAAGCTATTAAAAATATTGGAAATATCATTGCAGCATCTGATACACCAAATTAAACTGTACAACTGTCATAATGAATATTTGTTTTATGACTAATAATTACGCAGTAAAATGAAACTTAATATTTATATAAAAACATGAATTTCCTCCTCATTTTCCCGAAAGCTATTAGAGATATTGGAAATATCCTTGCAGCATCTGATACACCTAATTAAACTGTACAACTGTCATTATGAATATTTGTTCTATGACTAATAATTACGCAGTAAAATGAAACTTAATATTTATATATAAACATGACTTTCCTCCTCATTTTCCGAAAGCTATTAGAGATATTGGAAATATCATTGCAGCATCAGATACACCTAATTAAACTGTAAAACTAATATTATGAATATTTGTTCTATGTCTAATAATTACGCAGTAAAATGAATTTTAATATTTATTTAAAAACATGACTTTCCTCCTCATTTTCTCGAAAGGTATTAGAGATATTGGAAATATCATTGCAGCATCTGATACACCTAATTAAACTGTACAACTGATATTATGAATATTTGTTCTATGGCTAATAATTATGCAGTAAAATGAAACTTAATATTTATATAAAAACATGACTTTCCTCCTCATTTTCTCGAAAGCTATTAGAGATATTGGAAATATCATTGCAGCATCAGATACACCTAATTAAACTGTACAACTGTCCTTATGAATATTTGTTCTATGACTAATAATTACGCAGTAAAATGAAACTTAATTTTTATATAAAAACATGACTTTCTTCCTCATTTTCTCGAAAGCTATTAGAGATATTCGAAATATCATTGCAGCATCTGATACACCTAATTAAACTGTACAACTCTCATTATGAATATTTGTTCTATGACTAATAATTACGCAGTAAAATGAAACTTAATACTTATATAAAAACATGATTTTCCTCCTCATTTTCTCGAAAGCTGTTAGATATATTGGAAATATCACTGCAGCATCTGATAGACCTAATTAAACTGTAAAACAGACATTATGAATATTTGTTCTATGAATAATAATTACGCAGTAAAATGAAACTATATATTTATATAAAAACATGACATTCCTCCTCATTTTCTCGAAATCTATTAGAGATATTGGAAATATCATTGCAGCATCTGATAGACCTTATTAAAATATACTACTGTCATTATGAATATTTTCACTAGTACTAATAAATACTGAATTTTACTTTTTAAAAAATTAATTTCTTCCTCGTTTTCTCGAAAGCTATTAGAGATATTGGAAATATCATTGCATCATCTGATACACCTAATTCAACTGTACAACTGATATTATGAATATTTTTTC
>JAPQNM010000046.1:2679411-2709411 GCA_029783475.1 Metacarcinus magister
GTTGCTTGTTAAGCTGCCATCACGTGAGAACAACTGACTTTTCAAAGTAATGATGACAATGGGAAGCATTCGTAATGAAAGCAAACATCAAAAGCTGAAATAATACCAAAGCAATGTAATCCCTTATTGACCCTATACCTACTAGTTTCTGTTCTGCCGTAGAAATCCTGGACCTGGCCCCTTACAACATAATGAGACCAGGTCATGTTGTACGCTACTGTTGAAGTGACATGGCAAGTAAGGAGGGTGGGGTGTTTGGATAGTATCATCACATTTTCTGGAGCCATTATCTGTGGAGGTGGCTCTGTGGGCAAGGAACAAAACAATTCACACTACATATTGGCTGACAAACAGATAAGTAATGAAATAATTAGTTAAAAGTGTTACCAAAAACTTTTACTGCATTCGTGGTGAAAGGAAAATACCAGCATGCAATCAAAAACATTCTTAAATGTTACTTTACAAACTACAACAAAAACATTTGCTAAACAAATCCAACCAATCTCAGCTTATAACCATCTACAATATTAGCTTCATGAATTATTCACAATTACTACCATGCCTACCACATTGAAATTCACAATCGCTAACACATTGAAATTCTATAAATCAAGGATGAAGCATTTTTCCAAAACTTTTTTCAAGTAGACATCACATGTTCACTCGAAGATACATACTCGAAGATACATACATAATACTTTTTGTTTGTAAGGTCACGTCAGGACTCATCAAGTTTACATCAACAATATCTTCATGACTCAAAGTTACCCAAGTAAGTATGAGCCATTCAAAAGTTCTAAGGTTTCACATAAGATGTTGACTTACCTTTCACATCTAGATAAACATTAGAGAGTCCAGTACCAGCACTGTTAGTTGCTACACATGTGTAGTCGCCTTCATCTTCCTGACTTGGTGATCTCACTATGTAATGCACCTCTGATGATTGCCTGAAAACACAATATATGATCCGAGTCTATTTCAAGATTTCTTTTCAAATTACATCATTATCAATTCAAAGTAGAACCCATTCCATGAAAATGCGTTTTTATCTAGAATTCTGTTTAATCTTAGGAGATAAATAATTCCAGGCTCTGCTTTGTTTTCACGTCACACTAATCATTCTTTTCATCATACATCTTCAGGAGGGATGCTTTTTCTTCGTATTCTCCAACATTGTCAGTTCATTTTGATATACAATACTTTCTTGAAACACTTGCTTAGTTTCCCTACATCACTATTCATCAAGTCTACTAAACAGAAACAACATAATACATAAATTGTTGCAGTAACTTACGGAAAGGTTTCTTCGATGCCCAAGTACACCCCATTTTTCTGCCAAGAGAGTGTGAAAGGCAGCAAAGTCTGAACATGGCAGGTAATTATTGCTGGCTGGTTAAAGTATCCCGTTACCTTAACCACTGAGCTCACATCAGGTGGAGCTGTTCCATGATAAAAAAAAAAAAGAAATGTAGGAAAAAATTTGCTGCGGATTTGCTGCAGAAGATTTTGTTTGTGATGGTGATAATCATTCATTATATATCATGATTATTCCAAACACGGGAAGTGGCATCCAATAGAGAACAATTTTCTTGGTTTGTGGGAAAGTAAAGGGTCCTAGCAGGAAGAGGTCCCCATGTCTAATGATAATAATAATAATAATACTCACCTGGATACTGGGATGACACAGCAGTAGGAGAAATCCTCTCAAAATGGTATCCATGTTTGTCCTTTCCAAAAATCTATAAGAGAACACATAATTATTTCACACATAGTAACAGAAAGCCTAAATGAGATCTCAATTCAAGTAAATTTATCCATTCATGTTCAAATACATTTATTCATCTCTTTCTAAGCATTATGGAAGAAAGAAATTCAAGTTATAGACATCGGTGTCCTTGTATATAGTTCACCTTGACATTGAAGGGCTGGTCTGGAGTTGGAAATGCTGTACCATTGTAAACAGGATGAGACCCTGGCAGGCGGCTCAATGGCAAGTCTTCCAAAATGTTCCCATCGAGGGAGATCATCTGCAGCCGAAATAAGTCACCAAATTCTGTCACATCCAATGGCTTCACCAACACATATGATGTTTCACCTGGTCAAGTACAAATAACAGTTTAGTTCCACAGTGAACCAGACACAGACGTGCATGCCTTCATTAAGACATTTTTTAAAATCTATATAAAAATTTTATCACTGATACACCCCAACCTGAACACTGCAAACAATTTTGGTCACCATATTACAAAAGACATAAAATCTAAAGAGTTCAAAGAAGAAAAACAAAAAACTGAGAAAGATTTAACCATTGTTATTACCTGTCATAGGCCTATGATATGTTTCCTTAAAATCGGTTGTGGGATACAAGGAAAAGCCATGTTGAAAGCTGAGGGAGGACACCCCTGTAGCACGCACTGTGAACTTGCTGTCACTGCCCACAGAAATATTGTAGTGACCTGGTGGACAAAAATAAGATGTAGCTACTCTAGAAACTTTCCAGTATCCATGGTAGATGAGTTATGATGTGACGCATGCTTACTTCCAATAAAACGTGCATCACTCACTACTCTTACCTGGTAAGGGCTCTTTAACACCTACAATTTTGACATTATCTAGATTCAGTAGATCTTCCACCCCTTCCTCCACACTGACATCTTTGCCTTCAGGATCATATATCTGCAAGATTTAACAATGATACTAGAAAACTCTTTTATGTAAGTTGCAAAATTGATTAATAGATTGATCAAACGATAATACTTTATAAGTTATTTGTATGAATAGCCAAAAAGTCACAAGTTAGAGAGAGCATAATAAGTATGGTGGTGTTTGTTTAAAAATATGGTATAATATGATTTTAAATTCAGTCACCAATCATGTAAATGCATACTTCAATTTTTGGTTTTTCCCCAGACACCGAGATGGTGAAGTGTTTGAGTGTTGGGTCTATCAAGAGAGGAAGGTTCTCCTCCCCGGGGCCAAACACTTCACGGTCAAGAGAGAGCAGGTTAACCTTGTGAGATTCAAGGGAAATACGGACAAAATCCAGAACCTAGAAAAATTAAACCACAGATTAGAATATTACTTCTTTTACAGTAGCAAAAACTATTATAACAAAAATATTCAAAATTAAATTAAGTACAAAATGCATCTTAATAACACACCTCCTTCACATTACCCTTATCCAAGTGGAAGATTTGTCCTGCTGATGTGGAAGCAATACTCTCAAAAGCTTGATAACCAGGGTGGGTGTGGTTTTCACAGTCACCTGTCATGACAAACACAACCTGGAAAATGAGATTAAAGTGAAACATAACCATACAAGGATATCTTAAAATATGATGGCAGGAAGGAATAAGTACAAACAGACATAACATCAATATGAAAAACACTGAAAAAAATATGTAGCTATAGGAGAACGTATCTTACATTATTCTTAGAAAACTGTATAAAGCAACATTAAAGGAAAGGTAATAAGTAATTTGTAATAATTTTTGGGTTAAGTGCGATTTGAATCCATTTCCAAATTATTTCTTAATGGTGGTGTTGTCTTTGAATCGAATATCTTTCTCTTACTTGTGATTGCTTCTTCTGGATGATTTGCAGGACGTCATCTAGCAGGTAGTAGTCCTTAGCTCGGGCATCCGTGAAGACGTACACATAGGAGGAAGGCAAGCTGATCTCCAAGGCCATCTTGATTGCCCTGATGGCCATTTCGGGACAATCACCACCTCCATAGATGTGGGATTTCTTGAGGGACTCTTGGAACTCCACCGGATCCGTGGTAGCTGTCACAGGACCCACCTCTGCGATTTGAACATGGAGATTCACATTTCCTATCCATCATAAATGTTCATGTGGAGGCTAAAGATGACTTGATGAGGGTTTTCAGAAATTATGAATTGTGACAAGCACGTCCACTACCCATACCTATTTCATCCCACAGTAATTCACTAGACACATCCTAGAAACTTTCACTAGAAACTTCTCTATCTACGAACTGACAAGGAACAGTTCCACATAATTGACAAGTGACGAGGCCTAGTGAGACCTGACACGTGTGTAGCACGCCTGACGCTACTGGCGTGCTATTATACACAAGGTGTGACGCCAGTACATAAGAACATAAGAAATGAGGAAACTGCAAGAGGCCAGTTAATGACCTACACGAGGCAGCTCCTTGCCCCCCACCCTTGGAATAATCCAATATTTAGCCATCCCACCTGTCATCCCTATCCATACTCTGATCCAACCGTCTTTTAAAGCTATCTATTGACTCAGCACTTACTACGTGTCTACCCAGCCTATTCCAATCGTTCACCACTCTGTTAGTGAACCAATATCTACCTAGGTCTGTCCTGAATCTAAGTTTTTCTAGCTTGTACCCATTTCCACGTGTCCTATCCTGACTACTAAATTCTAAAACCTGATCAATGTTTTCCTTATTAATTCCTTTTACCCATTTGAAAACCTCAATCAAATCCCCTCTTGTCCTCCTTCTCTCTAGGGAGTGGAGATTAAGACGTTTTAACCTATCTTTGTAGGGTAAATTTCTCAGCCCCTGAATCATCTTGGTCATTCTTCTCTGGACTGCCTCCAAGGAGCCTATATCTTTCCTATAATACGGGGACCAAAACTGAGCTGCATAATCTAAGTGGGGTCTTACTAGCGCTAAATACAACCTCAGAATGACCTCAAAACGAGAGCCCCAGTACTGAGTACACATATGGAAAATAATGATTGCATCCTGTAAAACCAAGGATTATGATATAATATAATATAATCCTTCGTCCCCCATAGTAAAACTTTTCTTCTTTATGCTTCGTTAGGGTATATTTCGTTGTAGGTTCATTGGTTACACTCAAGGATCATCTGTATAATTATCTAACTTAGTTTCACTTAAGCAGCAGCCAGTTCTTAACGTTCCTCCAGTTAGCGCCTCAGTGGTGCAGTGGTTAGCACCAATGTCTATATAAGTACTTATATAGACATTGGTTAGCACGTCTGACTACGAAATACGAATCCGCTGGCCCGAGTTTGATCCTGGACGAGGGCAGTCGGCGCACAGCTGACTGCCGACTGCCAGCGGGTGAACTGGGAATGTTTGTGAAAGGTGTTATGAGACATGGGAGTATGGAAGTATGCAAAAGGGAAATAAAGCGGCGTGTGGAAGAGAAGGAAAAAGAGGAATGGCGAAGGGGAATGAATGAAAAGTCAACACTGGAATGGTATAGAGGGAAGGACCAGCCAAGGTATGAAAGTTTCTATGATGGCAGCTTTAAGGGGGATTTACTCTTCAGGGCTCGGACAAAGTCATTAGAAGTAAAGAGTCGTGTTAGCAGGTGGACCCAGGGTAATGGGTTTATTTCCACCACAGGCTCCAAAGGCAATGTGACGGGAGATGAGCGTGTGCCCACACTGCCCCCACTTTACCTTCTGTCTGCTGATACTTGTGAGTGATTACCAACTTCACATTGTATTCTACAAAATTCCTGTTCAATAAATTATGACGTCGGCGTCGTCCCACTCAACAAATACAGAGCAAGTACGTGAAGGGCAAGACGTGACGTGTAGTTGCCTCACTGAAATTAAAGGTTGCTCTCTTTAATACTATTTTTGGCTTCAAGTACTAATATTGCAAGATCTCAATCTCACACAAACATGAATTCTGAAGTGATCGTTTTACGCCTATGACGAAGAAGTTCGGAAACCCGCTTACTATGAAAGGCTGAAAGCTATGTTTACAAAGACAACAGTGTTCTGAGAGGTGCCGCGGCCACACCATAAGGCTGGCTGGAGTTTGTAGCCTCAGATGGGGTGTGTCAGACACTGTTAGACGTTTGTCAGACGTTTACCAGAGCCACTTTACGAGACCTTTATCCAAAACCAACAAGACAGAGACCGTGGGACTTTGTTCATATTTCGTTCTAGCAGAATAGTAACACACACACACACACACACACACACACACACACACACACACACACACACACACACACACACACACACACATATATATACACGCGCGATGAGGATGAGCATGGAATAGCGGGTGTATTCACGCGAGTCTTGGGTGGGAGGGAGGTTTAGGGGACGAACTCGAGTGCCAGCACGAGGGTGGCAGTGAGGATCACATTTCACAACAAACTTCTGCACCCTACCAACCTCAGCACCGTCAAATAATTGTATCTAAGTCTTTTAAATACTTGTGAATTAAAAAATCATGATCTTCTCTTCTCAAAGAAGCGCTGTCACTTGCAGTTAAAATATATATATATATATATATATATGTATATATATATATATATATATATATATATATATATATATGTATACGTATATATATATATATATATATATATATATATATATATATATATATATATATATATATATATATTTATGTATATATACATATATATATATATATATATATATATATATATATACATATATATATATATATATATATATATATATATATATATATATATATATATTGTGAGGGGAGCGAGCGACAGCCTCTGTTCATGGCCTTGAAGGGGTTTTGCTTCTATGAGTGAAGCTCATTTATTTTATGTGCTTTCCCTTGAGACATTATGGTAATAACTACATTCAAATACCCTCGTACATGTTTTGTGCATCTTCGTTTGATCTTAATAAATAAAAAGAAAAGGAAATAGCATTAGTAGCAGTAGTAATAGTAGTAGTAGTAGTAGTAGTAGTAGTAACAGTAATGATGATGATAATAATAATAATAATAATAATAATAATAATAATAATAATAATAATGGTGATGGTATATGTGCCATGTTTATTGTATGTGTTTTTATTCTGAGAATTTGTTGAGGCGGTATTCATTTACATATCTTGCATACCAGTTAATGTTTTTTGTCTTATTATGTTGCTAACAAGCCATTAGACATTACTAAGTGTTGCAAATAGATTCTTGGAGTCAACACATGTATGTGGACAGGGTGAGCTTGCTATGACCACAACCATCCTCGTAGTTTTAACTTACATCAGACACATAGGAAGGGAATCATGTCTGTTGGTGATGGTAAGTAAGTAAAGGATCATTATATACTCATCATTATGGACCAACATTACAACAGACAACAGTACTCACATATCGACCTTGTTCATCTTCACCATACATAACCTTGGACACGGACACACAAACACACACACCGTGACCTTGAGTACTTCGTCCTACTTTCTATAAGTAGGTCGAAGTGAACTTGGCTGCTATGTATACAGGACCCACAAAGGAGATGACTCTCCTTCACGTTTTTATCTTCTGGTAATTCGCTCGTACCCGCTGTTTTTATCTACGTCTGGTTATCTTCTCATAAACCTCTCTCTCTCTCTCTCTCTCTCTCTCTCTCTCTCTCTCTCTCTCTCTCTCTCTCTCTCTCTCTCTCTCTCTCTCTCTCTCTCTCTCTCTCTCTCTCTCAAATGAACAAGACAAATAATAATATAATATAATATAATGTGAACAATTAGCTCTGAATCATAATGGAATATACAAGACATCCAATAAAAATAATCAAACGTCTAAATAATGTAGATAAAGCTATAAGAGAGATATTCCATAACTTCAAGTACTAGATTTCGTGACTCACCAGGGTCGTGGAAAGGAACGAATACATAGTTGTGAATGGGTCGCTCGAACTTCTCCAGTACCGTGTTAAGAATCTCGCTGGCACCCACGATCACCTGCTGCAAATCGTCTGACATGGAACCTGTAGTATCGAAGACGAAGGCAAGGCTGGCGGCACCCTCTTCCACTAGGTCGCGGGATCCTAAATCGATGTATCCTTGCGAGAACTGACCTCCGAAGTTGAATGAAGATCCCAGGTTGGTCGCAGTAGCCGTTTTTATTTGATCTATAATGTTTGTTTCCCGTGACGCAGATTCTTGATTGTAATAAGTTTGTCTCCGAGATCTATGATGCCCATATGAGTCTCTATAAGTTCTGTGAGTGTTTTCATAAGTTTGTGGGCGGGCATTTTCCAATGAGTTCGATGGTCGTATTGTTTGTACCCAAACGACCGACAAAATCAAAGAACTCAGCAGATTTGGGGCTTTCATTTTTCCGATTGTTTGTATTTTCCCCCCACGTCACAACATTTTTTCTGCGTTCACAACACTTTGGTAAAACCCACAAGACAGAAGAAGGCTTGAGAACCGATGGACTCACAAGGGTTTTCCCTGAGAGGCTGGATATATAAGGGTCGGCTCTTACTTGTCCTTCTCGTGTTCTTAAGAATGAAAATAAACAGTCTCAACAACAGTGCCTTGGTATTTTGATTGCTTTAATGCCCTTCAACGTTTATATCATCTTATCTTATTGGTTAGCTGCTGGGTTTTTTTTTTTCCCAAGAAAGTAAACAACTTCTATTAATAAAAAAATAATAATAATAAATCAACATGCATTTTCAAGGCTATAATCCAGCGATTATTTTCAAGATGTGACGAACACCCAATTCATTATGGATAGTTCTGAACGCAAGACAGTGTCATTGCAATTAATAAATGTAAATATTGCTGGTAATCAATTCAAAACGTGAATAGCTAAATTCCTGATACCAATGATCAATGCGAATGATCTAGACAACACTTAAAATTTTAATGAATATTTATTTTTATGTGTATCTCCTACAAAGCACATGCAAGGTTCCAATATGCCGATCTTCTGGTGTTCACGAGTACGATTTCAAGCACAGCAAATAGAGTAATGCCAGACTACCAGACAACACAGTGAAGCTCACGAGGAACAACAGACCGTGTATCCCTCAAACAATAATGAGTGGTGTGGACCTTTTAAAGTTAACACGTTGTAAACAAGTACTTACATGGTTAATTCTTATTGATACCTAGCTAATTGCTCTCTCTCTCTCTCTCTCTCTCTCTCTCTCTCTCTCTCTCTCTCTCTCTCTCTCTCTCTCTCTCTCTCTCTCTCTCTCTCTCTCTCTCTCACATATGACAAAAACCGTTTGCAATGACAATTGATGTTTAATTACTTAAGAAATTGCTCTGGCCAGACTGTCGATCGAAGTAATTTGAAATAAAAGTATAATTGTTTCCAGGAAATGCGTTCCTCGTAGTGAATTGGTTTATTCAAAATAGATTTTCTAAACGTCAACTTACACCCTTCTTATTCTGATGAAAACGCTGTTACACCTTCAGGAATAATGAAGATATTATGAACACGATTCATTAAAACACTAGAAACCTTTCGCTTCAGGAGTTCGTTTCAAATGGCGTGAGTCCGCTAACACAACACCGCCCACTCTCCACGTGGTGTGTTCACTGCCTACGGAGCACAAGAGAACTGAGCAGGAGTCGGGAGGGGAGGACTGGAGTGACGGACGCACACTCCTTGGCCTTGACTCACTCGGCACCGCCTCCTCCCCTCACTAGCACTACTCAGGCTCTTAACCCGTGAACAATATATCACGCTGAATGAGAGATCTGCTGATAATCCTTACCCATATTATTTGTTTATTCTAACTTGAGATGAGCTAGGCATATTATCAGAGAGAGAGAGAGAGAGAGAGAGAGAGAGAGAGAGAGAGAGAGAGAGAGAGAGAGAGAGAGAGAGAGAGAGAGAGAGAGGAAAACTAACATATATCCTAAAATAATCAGACGCATACGCACAACTGGCTCGTCTTTCCCTTTCCTCATAATGTATAACAGAAACAAGGAAAAACAAAAAAACCTACAGTCTTAAGGAAAATATATTTGTTAATTATATGTTTCAGCTGCGGGTAATAATATCAGTAATGGGTAACCTGAGACAAGGGAGGGCGTGGGGTGCAGACTTCCCCCTTTCCTCCTGCTAAGAATTCCCTTTCCTCCGACCCCGGGATGCTGCGGGGAGATTATTTTCTTTGTTTTTTCATATTTCTCCTGACGATCGGTTTTCATATCCTTAAATAGTTTAGTGCATGTCGCAGTATGAGGTAAGAGTAGGAGAGGGAGTGATAGAGATGCTCAGATAAGTAGTTCCGGGCTTGTTTTATAGATGCTTGAACGGTGCTTGAGACAGTTATTTATATATATCTAACTTTTATATCTTTACTTTTTTTTTTTTAGCTTTCTTTCGCTTCCCATGTTGGAGCAATGTTGTGTATGCATTTATGTTGTAATGCTCCAGTTATTTCTTAAGGCAATGTTTCTTCCTATCATTAACGCGGGCTGCCTCTCCTACAGATAAAAATAGATAAATGCCCTCAGACTACCTCTCAAAAAGACTATAAGCTCATAGAAGTGCTTACCATTCCATAGGTTACCAGCTAAAGAGATGAAGTAAGATAATATTAGTTACCTCTTGCATTGGTGAGATAGACAAAATAGGGAGGATATTGACTACAAGGTCTTTAGCAATATGTCGCAGATGCAAGGAGCTCGTAGGTTAAGAAGTAAATATAAAATAATAACGATGATATTAACAGTAAAGACCAACAAGAGCTACAACAGTGCGGCAGAGTGTGGGGATTATCTGTGCACGCTGAAGTACTGAAGTGTGGTGAGTGCACTCGTCCAGTACTGCTTGTTTGATCCCATGTCTCCTTATTCACTAGCTGTTCTTATTGTTTATGGCGCTGTTGTTGCTAAAATTGTATTGATTTATCCATCTGCTTTATTTTTTCATTATTACCACCGTCGATATCATCATTGTCATATGTAGAGGGGAAGGGGGGAATACTCGTAATCTGTGATAGTCAAGAAAGTAAATAGCCGAAATCCCCTAACCATCTCCACTCATCTCTATCAGCTGCCTGTCTATTCCAGGTTACTCTAGTAAAATTTCCCATCTCATCTCTCCATCTCGTTCTCTGTTTGCCTTGCCTTCTTTTACCATCCCTGGGTTGCCATTGTCACTCTAATAGTCCATTTATTATCTCTTCGGCGCATATATATATATATATATATATATATATATATATATATATATATATATATATATATATATATATATATATATATATATATATATATTCTTCAGTGGCTCCGAACGAAATAAAATTATCATTATTATTACTATTATCATAAGTGTGATGACTACTAATTAAGTCTCTTGATAAACCTTGAGGATGAGCGGTTTGGTGCTCTCATACTTATAGCTATGTTGTTGACGTCAGGATGGACACATGGTTCAGCGGCCTGGGAGCCACGCTTGTTACCAACGGCTGGCCAAGGTCACAGGACAGATTTTAATCATGAGACCTGTCGACCTGTATGTCAGTATAAAACATTGACACATGACACTTTTGAATATGTATTGTAAGCATAAGTGACATATAGTAAGAATACATTATGATGAATACATGATTTATTTAAAAAATAAGTACAATATTTCTTTAGGACAAAGACTGCACTGTCAACCTCGGGTACAGAGGCGCTAGTCACGTGAAGGCAGCTTTACTTCAAGCTCAAGAGGAAACAAAATTTCCCCCCGTGGGCTTCCCAAGTTTCTGCTTTAACTCTTTTTATCCCATGTAATCGGAGTTTAAGTACCAGTTAAGTCTAGGAAAGGTTTTACGGTTTAGTAAGTCAACTGAAGTAATACACAGTTTATGGAAGAACTTGTTATTGTTAATTTACGGAAAGAAATTTGATGGACAACCATTGAACTACCAGGCGGTGCTGTACTCATCCGGCGTTTCGGGTCATTGTCCTCAAGTCTCTCTCTCTCTCTCTCTGTTCTCTGCAAACAATCATCAGCTGCTTTGCTTCATTCCACTCACCATATCCTTTCTAAGTCACCTTTTCTCATGCTTGCCACACACTACTTTCATCCTAATTAGAGGTTCAGTAAGCCCTCTTTTCATTGTACTAAATTACTATTCTGTGCAGGTTAATCAAAATACTTATAATCTGCAGTATTTTATTACTGAATCCTAACGTTACTAATGTCTAGACGCGTGTGCTACCGCGTGGTCGGGTGAGGACTGGGTGATGAACTGACGTCAAGAGTAATTACATTATAATAATGACCATTGCACGGGGCACAGGAGACATTTTGTACTGCTGAGGACCGCCACTTGCACTAGCCCTAACTCACTCCACCCAAGTGCTCCTGTGCTTGCCACGGCTCTTCTCCCGGCCAGCCCTCAAGCTTCCTCTAGCTGCCTTTACTTATCGTTTTCCTCCAGCGGTAGTTAATTCAATGTTCATACTCAACAACAAAAAAATATATATATAATACAATAAAACTAAAACTACATACTACTATACAATATCACTGAAAAACTGCTGAAAAGAAACTTTGATAAATCTATCCCAAGATAAAAACCATATTCAAAATAAAAGACTGGTGTAAGACCAAGTACATGAGGTGGAGGTTGAGGGTCAGCCAGGCAAGCAGTGGCACCACCAAAAAAATAAAGCTTTACAGATAGTGGCGCCACAGCTGGGCCGTGATGCAGGCACTTGGCCCACGGCACATCTCTTGGGCATCACGGAGAACTTTGATGCTCTGAGATAAGTAAACTGTATGATGCAAGTATACATATGCACATATACAGAATGACATACAATAAAATATGAATGAAAAGACATAACAATATACAGAAGTAAATATGAGAAAAATGCTGCAACTCTAAAATTCTGATTTGTGCAATATAACTATCAATAAGTTTAACTGATATTTTTCCTCTAAAGTTACGTTTTAAATATCAATTAAAATGTTAACTGCTTCACACTGATATCTGTCAGTTGGCCAGCTGAAACATTTACAAGTCATCAATATACATCTTGGATGGTTACTCCATTAAAATGAGAACTGTATATTTTGAATGGGTGACGATGGGAGTGAGTGGTGGGACGCACAGGGGTGGGGGGCTGCAGCAGGGCGGTCGTGTACCGAGGCGGCACAAGCGGACTCACTGGAGCAGACTAGCCTCCAGCGTTGATCAAGTACGGGACACATCTAATCCAAAACCAGTTACAAACATTCTCACTACATATTATGCCTTACAAAAACAACAAAGAAGGTTGTAGGCTACAAATATAAAGCAGTTCAACATTTGTTCATAACCCTCTATGAGAGGTCCCGTATGTATAAAACTTGACTTGATACCTAACATTACAAACTCTCAAACATAAAAGATGATAAAATTTTGATGGCAGTCATTTGTAGCCTGTGTTATTAAGAATAGTTGCAAACTGTCACCAGAGTATACCCGAAGATCTGCTGACTAGGTCCTTCAAGAAGCCTCAAAACAGCCCATAACCATTTACAAAGTTCAATACAGATTACTTACTCCAATGTATGCATAAAATATAGTATGGAGGTTATGCAAGAGTAGCATGAACAAGAAAGGCAGAAAACATGAATTACATACAGAGCGCTCATCCTGCTTTGCCAACAATTACAAAGAAACTTCCCAAAGGATTGACTATAAAGTAGAGCCAGTCTTCTAACGCAGCAAATACCATCTGATAATTACAAGTATGAAAAACATTAAACCCTGTTGGCTGCCCTCCTCTAAAAAAATGCATGAATTACTTATATCATGTGAAAATTAACTGAAGAAGTAGCACATTGACTATTAATGTAAGAAAAATTATAAAGTTTTCTAATCTGACAAAAATATGAACCTCATCTTGTAGTAATATCAATAATTTGTCCTTGAGTAAACCTTTTGCTAAGGTTGCAAAATAAATACCATATACATATAAGTGGTTAATTTTTTAAAGAAATGTGCAACGTTACTAAATTTCAAAATTTTGTCTATGATGATATCAATTATTTGTCCAATAAGTTACATATTGTTTTAATATTGAGAAAAATGGGCTCACCTGTTACTAAATCGCTCGAAGATCATGTTACTGGCCATAAAAAATCATATAATGTGATCTGCAGTATGATTACTTATAACACTGTACATCATTGTTACATAGACACCCATGCCACACCATAGTCATGGAAGGGATGGATATATGTATGGTGAGTGAATAAATTATATTGTATAAATCTTGATATCAGTAACTGGTGTAATTAGATAATCATTGTCTAAATTAATATTTCCACTTGGTGCTCTAAGGAATTCAGTAAAGCAAAATTTTGGTGTAAACATGTTCAATAGAGCTCTTAAATATCAGTTCAACTGGGACAACTTTGCAATTAGACTTTATCACAGGGAGGGCATGGCACAAGGACAGATGATACATAAACAGTGGAGTAAAACATGGTGATGAAAATCTCTGGTGGTGTGTGAAGATTAATGCTAATACTAATAAAATTATACTGTGTATGTGTGTGCGTATTTATATATATATATATATATATATATATATATATATATATATATATATATATATATATATATATATATATATATATTCTATAATTTAGTGGCAGACTGTAAGAGGCATGATCACTCCCATATCTGGTGGTTGTGGAGCTGGAGAGTGACTACAACCACCGGGCATGGGAGTGGTCATGCCTCACAGAATCTGGCACAAAATTAGTGCCAAAGTTTGGGCTACAATTCACAGGAAAAAGGAACCTTGATAATTCAGGTTACATAAATTCTGTGATGCAAGTGCTCTTTACCATCCCAAGCTTCGTTGAACGGTTTTATGAGTGAATGCAGACTGTCTTGGAGAACTACCAAGGCTCTAATCCTTCGAAGAAGATCAGCGTTCATGTGTGTAAACTTGCAGTCAGGAAGGTGCACTTTGTTATTCTGCCAAACCAGTACCTGCCTTTTCCTATCCCCTTAGAGGAAGCCATCAACAAAGAGATGGTAGTATACCAGACCAGAAAAGCAGAGGCACAGGCTGCACAAAACACATTACCTAAGGACCATGTCAGAGCAAAAATTCCATTTGATATTTACTTATCAAAGTTAGCGTCACCTGAACAAGTAATGACACAGAGCTTTGCAGTTGGAAAGGAGGTTCCTATGCATAAGATTACTCGTCTCTGCACCTTCCCTTCATCCAGTTGGTGAAGTTTGGGATTGGTCAAGACTGGATGCCCATGAAATATTACATTTCAAATGACATGCCAGAGATTCTTGACCTCTCGGTTCTAAAAGGCTTTGAACTGCAACCAGGGGAAGAGCTACTATCAAAGACTTTTGAACCATTAAAAGAGCCATAGATCAACAGTGAAATAGTGCAACAGTTGGCTGAGATGGGGTTCTCGCGGGAGGCAAGTCTGAAGCTGTTTATTTCACTGGCAATACTGGCTCAGAGTCAGCCATGAATTGGGTTATGAAACACATGGGAGATACTGACTTTGCAGACCCACTTATTTGTATCACCAGGAATTAGGCATTTCTTGCCCTTAAGGAAACCAGTAATAATTTTGAACGTGCAGCAAACTGGATACTCTCCCACCAGCATGAACTGGATCACCAAAGTATGAATTAAGTGCATTGATCAGCCACATGAGAACATCAATATTTGTTGGGCATTATGTGTCATATCAAAAAAGATGGTCGGTGGATCATTTACAATGACAACAAAGTGTCCAAATCAGTAGACCCACCACTGAACCTTGGCTATGTTTATCTATATGAAAGGACTGCTAATTAGTACTGTCAAGGAACAAATCATTAAAGAGATTAGACAACTATGAATATCTTTATACAGTTTCATTCTTCATTATATAAATATAAATATTAAATAAATATATATGTATATACATATATATATATATATATATATATATATATATATATATATATATATATATATATATATAATATATATATATACGATTGTGACCGATAAAAAATGTATATATATATATATATATATATATATATATATATATATATATATATATATATATATATATATATATATGTATGTATATATATTATATATATATATATATATATATATATATATATATATATATATATATAAATATATATATACACACACACACATATTTATGTATATATATACATACACACATTATTCTTTAATGACAATGTATAGACATTTGGTTATAACATTGGAGACAATATTTGTTATAAGAGTATTGAAACTCATAATTCAATCTGTGATTATGTAGGGGCAGAGAATAGAAAAGCTTGACTTGATAACTAGTCTAGTGATACTAATGTCAACAATTATTGATTTTCAATTTTGTCTTTTCAATCAAACTTTGAACAAATAAAAAGTTATTTTTATTGTAGGTTTGCCATCATTATATATTTAGTTGAAATTTAGTTTTGTATAAGTCATGTGGTGGGGCTGCAAGAATACTACAACTGTATTCCATGTGGATCGTAAAAGGCGACACAAAGGGACGGAGTGAGGGGTCTGGGAAGCCCCTCCTCTGTATTCTCTCCTATGAAAAGACAAGATGCAGAAGGGGAGGCGAGAATAAAGTCTTCCTGAACCCTAAATGCCTAGTCTTGGCAATTCCCTTTTTATGGGGAATTAAGTCAGATATATATATATATATATATATATATATATATATATATATATATATATATATATATATATATATATATTATATATATTCACACACATACACACACACACACAGTAAAAATATAATAAATTTAAGTATGAACATAATGTTTTCAATGAAGAGACAAATGTTGTCATTACAATTCTGTAAATGGACTGGTCCATATTGTACAGGAATATTTCACAATGTCTGGTGCTTGTATCACATATACAAATTAACATTGCTATATTTGAAATGAAAAGGCTCAGTCAAATATGTTAGAAGTAATAAACTACATAAAAAGCAGGAGCCCAAGAGTTACACTAAAACTCAATTTTCCCTTTTTGTCCCTGCTCTCTTATAGGCCATATCATGAAAACTGGTCAATGGTAAGAAACAACAGTTTTAATACATGCAGTTTTTTTATATTAAGAGAGGCTGGTTTAATGATACTCTTGGTTGGAAACAAGTAATGCTCAAGCACTGATAAAAGTTAAGTCACCATCAACCAGACACGTATATAATTGTGAGGGATGTTCCAACCAATGCATTTTTTAACCTCTCAACTAATCCCCAGGTACACACGGACACACGCAGACACACACACACACACACACACACACACACACACACACACACACACAAAACACACAACACACACATTAACAGACACACTCACACACTTTAAAAATAGGGCAGGAAAGCCTTTAAGAACAACTAGATATCCAATGTTGGTGGTGCGTGTTTCAGGTGTTCAAGTGGTGGGGAGCAGCCCCATAGGGAGATGTTGTAAGCTTGGGCTGGTCAGCTTCTGGATGAAAACAACCATGCCATGTGTGTAAGACAGCGTGGTTAAAATGATGTAGTAAAGGGAGGGTATACTTCCTGTACAACACTTTTAGTTGTAAATAATTTGGCTTCCGGAAGGTTAAACTGTAGGATGCATGAAGAAGTGGGAGCATGCAAGATCTGACATAGACTGGCTTCAGCTTGTGAGGGTTAAGGGAGGGGAGAAGGAATTTACTTTTGATGCTGGTGGTTGGTGGCAGGTGGCAGTGAGGTGGGATTGGAGTGCAGGTGATCATCCAAGACTGATGAAAGGAATGGACAATCTGGTTGTATGGCATAACTTCAATTCTTGGCAGACAGTGGAATTTGGTAGTTAAAAAAGATGAGTCTGAGGGGGACATGAGGGAAAGAGGTAGGGAGGCTGGGCCCATCGGAACACACAAGTGAGATCGGAGTGGCAGCTGCCTGTGTGCTTCTTTTGAAGGTGACACACAAGCCTGGAAGCCAAAGGCAAGATAAGGGGCACAGTCAAAAGTTACGTTCAGACCTACCTATCAGCTCTACATTTTTGTACAAGTTCCAGCCCCACTTACTTAAAAAAAAACAATTTCAATACATTCACCCATTCACTTTTAAAACTTCAAACTTAATATTTTCTTTGTACCGTAACACCCATATAACTTAGGCTCATCAAATATGCCAGAGCCAGAAGTAACATTTCAATAATGACAAACTGTGCTCCTTGGTCAGGTGAGATAGGTGGGTGTAGGCTGCTCCACCTTCTTCCTATTTCACCTGGATCATTATCACAAGCACATTGTTTATTTGTATTGAAATATTACTCAGAAAATAATTAGATAATTAGAGTCAGTAGAAGTCATCAAGTTGGACAGCTACTGCTGTAAGCCTGGCCTACCCCCCAGGGGTCAGACACCTCTTCAGGAGACCCGAGGTGAGTGGACTGTGCCCCTGTGATGTTAGTTGTGGTGGTGGTTGTGTTGGTGTTGGTGATGGTGAAGGTGGTGGTGGAAGTGGTGAGGGTGGTAGTGGTGGTGAAGGTTGTGGTGGTGGTGAAGGTGGTGGTACTGGTGGTGGTGGAGGTGGTGATGATAGGGTTGTAGGGGTGTTATCTGCCACAGGCTACCGGTGGAGGAGTCCATTAGGGTGACACAGGGCTGCAGCAACAGGTCGCATTTCAAGTTGCACTAACAGTGAAAAGTGGTCTGAAAGAGCAAAAAAAAAATTTGTGTTATTAGTCTATCTATATATATACCCAGCATATATATCCCTTAAAGAGTTGACTCATTGATTGATTGTTAGGCACTGCAACAATGAGGTCATATGGATAGCCGAGACAAGGCGTCTGTAGGGTTCGGGGAAAATTTAACATCGCCTCTCCTTCTATGCCTTGTAACAATGATGAAAACATTATAGAGAGGGGCTCCCTAGCATTCTTACGACTAGCAGAGAAAATGGTGGCACTATTCTATAAACCTAGCCACTGATGTGTACTAGGCCGCATCCCCTACCACAGGGATATTTTGGCATTTGTGCAAAAAGATCTCTTTTTATTAAATTATTCTTTCAGTGCCACTCTAGTATATATACTTTCATTGCAATTCATACCAAAATGTGCCTTTTTCAACCACCCCCCCAAAAAAATACAAACATCAACCATTTTTTTTTTTCAATGTATTTCAACACAAAAAATTTCCAATGTCATCAACATACCTGATGGGATATGAGGGTGTGGACACCCCATAACTTTGTTGTCTCTAAACCATTCTGGTTCAATGGGACCAAGGACTCCAAGAGTTGACATAGTATCAGTACTATGGAAAATATAATCAATAATTCCCTTGAAGTCGTACCTGTAACAAACAAAATGTTACAGTATAACCATCAGGATCTCAGTTCCAACACCGATAAGAATGGGCAATCCAAACAATTAATTAGATGAGAGAGAGAGAGAGAGAGAGAGAGAGAGAGAGAGAGAGAGAGAGAGAGAGAGAGAGAGAGAGAGAGAGAGAGAGAGAGAGAGAGAGAGAGAGAGAGAGAGAGAGAGAGAGAGAGAGAGAGAAAAAACAAAAAAAACTACAGGTAATAATGCATCTTTTCAGGCATAGAGTAGTAATCTAAGAAGTTAATTCCATGTTTCACAATAAAAATTATAAAGGTTCATG
Organism: Metacarcinus magister; assembly: GCA_029783475.1. Classification (NCBI taxonomy): domain Eukaryota; kingdom Metazoa; phylum Arthropoda; class Malacostraca; order Decapoda; family Cancridae; genus Metacarcinus; species Metacarcinus magister. The sequence continues at coordinate 2,698,813 of JAPQNM010000046.1, forward strand.
ATCTAAACTTATTCCAATGATCTGTCAGGTTACAAATGAGTGCAATTCTATGCCATTAATTCCAATCAAACATGAATTAATTTTCCACTTTCAGGAAGACACTCACGTATAGTTTGTATAAGCCATGATGGAAAAGTCATACGCCGCAGACAGTCTATAGGAGTGAGTGTAGACATTGGCAGCAGTGTTGACCAAGGTATTATTGTTTTTGGTCAATGCTATTTTCTGTAGGCAAGTCTTGTATCCAAAACCTTTAAAGTCTTCATGGTCCATGGATACGGTGCCTTTGGTTAAGAACTCAACAACACCTGCAATAAATAATACAATGTTACATAAAGTCTGGTATTCACTATATAATGGAAAACAATGTAAACTTACACTAACTTTTGTGTTATCATTTATCTATTATATCCATATTATGTTAGAATGTTTTCTTCATGCATAAACAGTTGTCATATTTCTTAATTTCACAGTTAAAATCAGTTAAGTTAGACTTTTTTGTATTTCTTAAAGCTCTTCTGTTAACTCTCTGCATTTCTACATTTTCCTGACAATTCTTTTAAAAAGGGCATCAGATACAGCAGCTGCCTAATAACTCCAGAGACTTTGATTATTTTTAAGAGAGAACATTAATGGGAAGGAAGAGGAGGATAGTGATGATAAGTCTAGATCTATCATCTGACTCCCAAAGAAAAATAAACAAACAAACAAATAAATAAATAGAAAAAATGATAATACTTTTACTGCCTCCAACTTAGATATACTTAATGTAAATATAGTATTCACACAAAACAAACCTGAATCTGGGAGCGAGTTGAGATCCCCACAAAGTAGTAGTTGGATGGAATTAGGGTCAATCTTCCGGCCTGGCCTTGACCTGTGTTGGGATTCTTCCACAATCTGCGTCACTATTTGTCGTATTTCACTCATCAACATGATGGTCTGTGAAAGAGATAATAATTAAAACATCTGTCAGCGAATACTAAGAAAGGGAAAAAGAAAATTCTAACAATAATCTTATAACATAAAAAAAATGGTCCTTTCTTTAATATGAGTCTCACAATACTAGTGCTCCGTTTAAGCTGTCAAAAGCAATATGATAACTGAGTCTAATAAAACAAAGTTCACCAGCATTTCTTCGGTATATATGTATATTACTGTGCCAAGTAAGGAAATCAATGAATCAATACTGTTTGCATTTGGACAGAACAGGAGAAGAGAAAGGCTAAATAGAGGGTTTATGGATGCAGTGAGGGAGGATATGTTGGTAGTTTGTGTGACAAAGGAAGATGCAGAGGACACAGTAAGATGCAGGCGGGTGATCTCTGGTGACCCCTACCAGGAACAGTGAAAGTTAGAAGAAATACAAAGTTTGGCAAAGAAACACTACATTAAAATATGCTACCGTGGTAAATCTAATGAATAATTCCCCAGACTAAAAAATGTTGAAGCTGACCTGTATTAGCTTGACATCACAGAACTCTGGATCCCAGTGGATGTGTGCCGTACAAACCAGTACGGCTTGGCTCATCTGAGACTTGTCCATGGGAACTTCTGGTAGAGATGAAAAAAATTTAAATGAACAAATAGATAAATAAATTAATTAATTAAAAAAATACACACACAAACTTATATATATATATATATATATATATATATAAATATATATATATATATATATATATATATATATATATATATATATATATATATATATATATATATATATATATTAATGTTAAGGAATAACGTGCTAGATGTTAATCACATGAGGAAAAAATATGCTAGTGTTTACCCTAATGTACTACATTTTCCTTGTTTTCTTAGATGCAAACAGAAGATACTTAAAACAACTGTTAACTTACCACAATTTTCCCATGCAGCCTCTTTGGTTTCAAGCAGAGCAGCTAAACCAATGTTGTCTTTAGTCATGACTCTGTTAAGCATGTCTTCAGAACCATCATGATGCGCCATGGCCAGCTGATTGAACTCAATCAATCGCTCTTTGATCAGGGAAAACCTTTAAGGAAGAAGAAGAAAAAAAATGAATAACTGCAATTCACACATTCATTGCCATCCATTCTCTTTATCTGACTAAGCCACCATGATCTGGTTGTCCACATTACTTAAATGTTTTAACTTACTAACATCTCACTATTCTTTCATAAATACATTTCTCTTTAGAATGTTATCATGAACTCATATGGGTTGTGACCAAGTGTTTGGAGACCACTGCCACAAGGCAAGGTAAGGTACACTTGTATTTCACTCTCATTATATAAAGGGAATTTGGTGTACATTGTAAATTTAGTTAAAATATAAACAAGGCTTCAGCTTACTTGCTAGTTCTCCAGAAAATGGCACAACCATCAACGTATTTCCTTTCATTTTCAGACATATGCTTGGCGCGGGACTTGGGTGAGAAGATGCCATCATAGCCTTCATTCTTTAATTCTGGCAAGAAGAAGTTGAAGAACTGGTCCGTTTCAACTTCCTGAAAATTAAGACTAAATGAGCTATGCAAAAGGTGGAATAAACAATGCCTAATCAATCACTGTAAGAAATGAAAGATCATTGAGAGGAATATTAAAAAAGATTAATGACAGAATAAATGGCTATATTTCCATGAAAATGGGGAAAGGAGAAAGCAGGTTCAGAGATCCGTAAAAGATAGCTAAAAATTATAGTTGAAAAGTTAATTTTATGAAATGATACAGTAGTGTGTGTATGTATGTATGTATGTAGAGAGGGTGATATCTTAAGTCTTAAAGGCAAGCGCCAATTCTTTGGGTAAGAGTCCCTATGTTTTCATATTCCACCAACGTCCGTGAAAATTAATGATTTTGTAGAATATTGTAATTGATGTACCTGTAGCGTAATTATATCAGCGATGTAATGCTTGATTTCGTCCATGATGCCTTTTTTGCGATACTCCCACTCCAGTGCCCATGACGGACAGTAACCATACATCTGGCGGGTAGCATACTTGTCACACAGCACATTGTAGCACATCACTGTGAAGATACCTGAAATACAAATATAGTACACCACATATTAGTAGGGTATCCATTGACCTGCTATTAATGAGCATCAACAATTTAACTATACTTGGAAGTGTAGTTTTGGGTGGTGACTTTAAAGAGTATGTTGGTACAGCAGTCCTAGGGTATAAACACACACACCGAGGACATAGTAACTGCACTATAAATGGTCTACACAAAATAATATAGCAGACCTGAGGCAGCTTTAGTCTACAGAAGCAGTCTTAGATCAGTAAGTTTTACTCACATGAAGGCTTGGTTCGGTCTGGTTCTCCCAAGTGTATCCAGGGTCTCTGAGGTGGTTGTGGTGTTGTGACTGCAATAAATTACATGGTATTGAAACAAGCACATTCTTTGAATATTATCAAGTTCATGATCATTATATCTTATATATTTCTTAAAGTATTTCAATGACCACATATTGTAATCCACAATACATCAGGTAGTTCTTGGTAGTTTTTATGAGAAGTATTGTGTTTATGTAGGTAAAAAGAGGTTTAAGGAATATCATTATATGTAGAAATACATTGAAGTGGCTTGGGTCATAAGAAACCTTGACCCGTGTTGAATTAAGAACTCCCAGTTAGGTTAAGGTAAGACCAGAGAAGCAGGATGTGTAGGGTGGGACACCCTGTATCCTGGACACCTCGCTCCTGACCTACTGACACACACACACACACACACACACACACACACACACACACACACACACACACACACACACATTTTCCTATTTTGTTCTTTTCTTTTCTTCCTCCTTTTGAGGAGAGAGAGAGAGAGAGAGAGAGAGAGAGAGAGAGAGAGAGAGAGAGAGAGAGAGAGAGAGAGAGAGAGAGAGAGAGAGAGAGAGTATGAGAACTAGTGACTAAGGTAATGCTCCAGAACAAGGCCAAAGGAAGTAGCATGAGGGAGAAGGGAACAGATTCGACAAAGACGGAGAAAGTGAGTTTGTGGTCCATTCACCTCCGCGTGATGGGAGGCATCAGGCCACGACCCCGTTATCCAGTCTGGAAGCGCCCGGCAACTTAGCTGCGGGCGAAGATCCACGCTACTCCCTCCCCCAGGCTGATCGCAAGCTAGGGAAATGCACGATCTCGATCTTTAGGAAATGTAGCGTCCACGTGGTCTGAATATTTCATTGGTGTGAACCGTAACGTAAAGAGATAAACTTCCCTCATGAAATACGATGGTGATTAAATATGTGCTCATTCTTCTTTGGGAGCCTTTTCATGCCGTATCATGTGTACAGTCACTTTTAGTCGATAAGTTTTGGTGTACATGTTAATAGATGAGTGGACAGATTTATAGATACAGAAAGATACGTGGAGTCCATCTCTATGGCCACAAAAAGTAACGCAGCACAGTAACTTTCTTTTATCAGTTATATATGTTTTTTTTTTTTTTTGTCAACGAAACTAGAACGTCGGTATCATTTCGAACGTGGAAGGAAAAATCGACAGCCGTGACGTGCGCTGAATTTAATGGAAATCATGTCAACGAGATTATGATGAAGCCTTGTCATCACGTGTGACACTCGCTCCCATAACACACTTCTTCCCTACCACTAACCGTGAGTACTTAACAGTTTAAGCCTTTAATAAAACCCTTAAACACACAATCATGAAGAAAGTCAACCAAAAGGGGCAAATTGAAGATAAAATAGAGAAAATAGAGAAGTATGAAAGTTAAGAGAGATTCAAGGTTGATTGGTGGAACAAGATGATCGTCGATGAAAGAGTGTGTCGGAGTAACGGTCTGTCTGTCTCTCCTCACTGACGCAGCCTTACCACCACCACCACCACAGCCAGACGACGGCACGAGTGACTCACTGAGCCACGAGGCAAACACGGATCTATTGTGTTGGGGCGCCCCGGAAATAACGAAGAAGAGAGATGTTGTGTGAGGGCGAGGCTCACCCCAACCCTCAGACGCTTGTCCAACACGAAATACGCTTATTGGCTTCTTGGGCAAGACAGCTTTGTTTAACCTTCTTACCACGAGAACGGTGAAGCTGACTTACCAGGACGAAATGGGATCCGGGTGCAAGGCTCTTCCCGATCCGTACGTGTAACAAAGGAAACTGAATGGTTCAAGTCTGATCTACTTAATACACGACTGTCAGGTTGAACGACTTAAGAGTGTGCAATCATTACTAACGAAACCAAGAGCTTCATAAATGCAATCGTGAAATAAATAACTGCATACCGATATAGAGGTTGTGAATATCTAAGTCTGATTTACTTTAATACACCCACACCCACACGATATTTGGGTGTGTGGTCATTACAAAGGAAATACTAGAAAAATCCAAGAGTTAAAGAAAAAAATGGGACATAACTATTATCATTAAAGGAAAAGAAATTTTTAAAAAAATACTTGATTAGCTTATTGAATGGATAGTATTTTAACACACGAAGCTGAAAATGATGATGATGATGACGATAATGATGATGATGATGATGATGATGATGATGATGATGATGATGATCCCAACTCACTGTTTCATCAAGCGTACCCTTGGCATCATTGCATGACCCTTACCTGTAAAGAAATTAAAAAAGTATTAATTCATGATCTCCAATTACACTTAAAAAAATAACAATAACAATACTACTACTACTACTACTAAAAATAATAATAACAATAATAATAATAATAATAATAATAATAATAATAGTAATAATAATAATAATAATAATAATAATAATAATAATAATAATAATACAATTCTCTCTCGCTCCCCCTTCACACATCTCATCGCATTTATTTAACTTCAGTATTTAAACATTTAAGATAACATTTCAAATCGACATCGTTCACCTTCAGATCTTTCCACAACTCTGCCTCAACAGTAGTCACTAAGCTTAAGATTCCAGATTATTAACGGTGCGTCGCTCAGCCTCATTACCCGGTACACGCCTTTCACTCTCCTGGATGCTAGGCTTGTTAAGATGCGACGCTTCCTTAACATCATCTTTCCATCCACTGCTAAGGCTTCCTATAACCTTTCACCTTCCGCATCACACCAATTATTATTTCATCTTTCTCTCCACCTTCTTCGTTTCCACACACCAGAACTACTTCAGCTGACCTTTGATAACGAATTACACTTTTTTTTTTTTTTTTTCTACGTCTTCACTTCCGTCTCTTCGCTCTTTCATCCATCCCGAGGCTAGTCTGCAACACTCTACTTAATTGTTTTCCATTTTCCTGCCACCTCAAATCCTTCACGTGAGGAATGTCAAGGTACCTTATGAACTAAACTGACCATGGTTTTTCCAAGGAGGAGGAAGCAATTCGTTTTTTTTTTCTTTAATTCTCACAAGAGCAAACAGAGACCTTGACCAGTTTTCGTAAGGAAAAATCCCTCCCTGGCCACATCACGCCAACAATTGTTTTCAAGCAATTAATTTTCAGTACCGTTACTAGTCATTACGTTATGGCAACAACAGGAATAGTAGTAATAATAATAACATCAACGACCACAACAATAATAATAATAAGAGTGACAACAAAGAAGTGTCAGACTTTGCTAGAATAACAATCATTACCACTTAGTATTATGTTTTTGTGTCAATTAACACACCTAAACACGATGCATTCACAATGGGACAATGGTGTATTTTTCCAATACTACGACACCACCATCGAACACCCAAGGACTATGACAAGGTATTCCCAATTCAGACAAACATAAAACTCAACTGTTACTAGAAATATGACCGAAAAAAAAATAAATAAATAAAGCAATTAAATCTTGCGTTGAGTGCCTCCAACAATGAATAATTTCACTAAGGTAGTGTAGTGTTGTGCTCACCTTTGAGATAACCCAGTGACATGCAGGGAAAGTATGGCGGAAGCGTCCAGCATTGTGGGTAAGGAGTCTGTGCATGTTGCACAACTACAGGGAAGCCGTACGCGCTAAACATCCTGGCAACAGCAATAACAATCGTTTTGCAGGATCAGCACTATATAAAAAGTTCACTGTCTGCCTCCAACACCGGCAAACAAACTGCCTTCCAACACAGTTTTACAACACAGGACCACTTGCGTTACAGGAAAGAGGGACACTTAGGAATGGTAGTGTTGGTGGAGGAGGTGGTATCGGACGCGGCTCCACACACCATCTGAAGCATCCCTGCTACAACTGATATAGGGACAGGTGAGAGTGTGCGTGTTTCGTTTACTAACAACATTATCGTGGCCTTGACATGCAGACCGACTTACGCACCAACTGACACACTTCCTCTCCAATCTTTGTCAGCAACACACCCGCGCACCAGGCATCCCGCGCGCCAGGCTGGCACCTGCCATAGTCACCCCGTGGTGCGCTGCGCACTCAAGGCCAACACATGATAACAAAGGTAAGAGAAGAGAGTTGGGGAGAACGGAGCCACTCTTTGTTTGGTCATTTAGGAAACCCACGGCCGAGTTGTTCCCATTCCATCCAGGGGCAGAGTACTGAGTGTGTGTGTGTGTGTGTGTGTGTGTGTGTGTGTGTGTGTGTGTGTGTGTGTGTGTGTGTGTGTGTGTGTGTGTGTGTGTGTGTGTGTGTGTGTGTGTGTACAAGTTGGGGTAGGTTTTGAACTTGAGAAAACGCATACACACGTGTGGATTACATAAATACATGCATGCACCCATCCCCAACCAAAACAGAGAGAGAGAGAGAGAGAGAGAGAGAGAGAGAGAGAGAGAGAGAGAGAGAGAGAGAGAGAGAGAGAGAGAGAGAGAGAGAGAGAGAGAGAGAGAGAGAGAGAGAGAGAGAGAGAGAGAGAGAGAGAGAGAGAGAGAGAGAGAGAGCACATTAAGCTGATTACTAACCATAAAGCAAGAACCTTGAATATAATAAAACTGTAACACAAGTAAGTGATGGAGGCAGCCAGACCACTTAAAAAGAATGCCTAGACACAGACAGAAAGGAGTCTAGCGTTAGGAGGCATAACGCTGAGCTACGCTGGGAGTGCTTAAGGTTGGCGCGTCTTGCCACCTTGTCTAAACCCACAGTGCCGGGCTGATAACACGAAGGAGGTGGAGGCCGTAAGGCAGCGTGGCCTGGGAAAACCACGTCCTGAAGGTAACTCTGTCAGGCTGGTGTGTGCGTAAGGCCGTGACCCGCATCGACACCATCACCAAGGCCGCCCTCCTATCAAAGCAGGTGTTCCTTGTAACTGATGTGTAACAATATACAATGCTTCAAGGAAAGGACACCATAGATTGTCCCATTTATTGTTGCTGAAATGTTATCGTTGTCGTTGTTGTTGTTGTTGTTGTTGTTGTTGTTGAGCAAGACGCTGAGTCTACTAGTGTCACATTTTTTTTCTCTCTCTCTCTCTCTCTCTCTCTCTCTCTCTCTCTCTCTCTCTCTCTCTCTCTCTCTCTCTCTCTCTCTCTCTCTCTCTCTCTCCATCCATCAACCTATGTATTTATCTCTCTCTCTCTACATATACCTTTCCTTCTTGCCAGGGAGCGTTCACAGCCAATTTACACTTCCTTATCATTTCTTCTTCTCCTTGATAACATATATTGCAGAAAAGACTAACGAGGCCAACATGTGTCCATTCAACAGATAATTACAGATAATGACAAGGTATCGTGTATGTGGAGTGAGTCATCTATCAACATCCCCGAGTGGTTATGTATGACTAACAGCCTGGTTTGATATGAATCCGGCGTCAACACTTCACAAGGCCAACCTTGATCTCAAAACCATGAATATATGACGTATGTGTCGTGGTCTGCGATACACTACCAAATACTCACTCAAATGGCAGGAGGAAACGTAACTCAGAATACAGAAAACTTCGGCATCATTCAGGCGGTTTTCATACAGTTTGCTCTTGGTGTAAGTTCCCTGCGCACCTTCCCACACCTGTTCATATAGATACGCAGCACGCCAAGGAATATCTTAGTCATCCGGTAAATAATTATGAGTCACATATTCCCTACGTTTGACAACCAACCACATATTCATCCATTCATTCATTCCACAGAACAAAAACACAATGCGTCCTCCACGAAAGTAGAACACACACACACACACACACACACACACACACACACACACACACACACACACACACACACACACACACCTATGAATTCAGTCATTTTATTTTCAGCAAAACAAGATGTCGTTTGGGGCGTCACCCCAATGTTCCCTTATCGTGTGCTACGAGCTACCCATTTGATATCTGTGTGTGTGTGTGTGTGTGTGTGTGTGTGTGTGTGTGTGTGTGTGTGTGTGTGTGTGTGTGTGTTTTGAGGGCTCACGTGCATCAGTTACACTCGCCCTAAACAGTGGCACCTCAGAGAGTGGCACCATTCGCCGGTACCCCAGCTATCCCTCCCTCCTTCCCTCCCCCTCCCCTACCCACAACACCCGCCTCGGCCAAATAAAGAACGCCCGTCTGCTTTAAGACCACGCACGCCCCCGCCGCCATCACCGCGAAACAAAGGTGGACCGCGCTAGGGCTTGATGCTAGCTGGCCCCATGCATCCCACTTCCTCACTCTGTTCTCAAGGCCTGACTCGGCACCTCACCACACAACCAAGTCAACCAGGAATACCATTAGTCACTCTTTCCGTCATTACCTTCCTTTGTGAGGCGTTGGTGAACCTGATGATATAAATATACTTGCGTTAGGACTGTACGGGTGTGTAGTGCTAAGAGTCTGTACGTATTTGTGGCCTGCGACCCTCTCTCTACCTTACTCTGGCACGCCGGCTTTCCTTGTTCTCCAAGAGTGTACTCCAATTCGTCGTGGCCCTCTGGTGGTCTTTATTCTAAACCAGACTAGGCCTCAGAAAAGTAATGAGTCTCCTGTATCTTCCTATAATGTTTGCTCTGGTTCCAATTCGTTTACAAAGGTGAATTGGAGAAACTATTGAACAAAGACACCTCTGCACCCACCCTGGTAAGGCCGCACCTTGCCCCACTCTCCTATACTTAGATACACGCTGGCCCCATCTAGTACCCTGTGAGGAAGGCAGGGCGCGACAACCACGTGTCTCGGGTCGACGTCCGAAGCCCGCTGGCACAGTCACAATATACACAAACAATGGCAGCATGACTGCAGACCTTTGCCATGGCAAGGAGATACTGTGTGTCTGCCAGGAAGGTACACTACGAAACTAGTCTACTACGATGTGGGCTTTGTCTTATTTTAGTTATAGATGGATTTGCTTTGTTGGGAATTCAGTACGAATTTGACACATATTATCGAACAATCAAATATATTGCAGCCATTGCATATATACCAAATAACGATGTAAATACTTTTGGTTGATTTTTTTTCACTCCATTTTCAACCCATTTTCACCAATGGAAAAGACATCATCCGTCGCAGCACGATGAACGTTGTGTTAAGTTGATTTACGATGTAGATCCTTAAACTTCAATTCCGGGAGATTTTCTACTGTAAGGCGAACGTTCCCACGGGCAGCTGCCTTGCTGCAAAAACACCTGCCGGGGCTTTCTCCGTTTCGTCCCAATTACTGGATTTAGGTGACTATGAAGCATATCGGTCAACTCGCCGGTTACAGTGAACGTTCCGTCTTG